>JAWWES010000067.1:5249779-5305486 GCA_035583135.1 Lophotriccus pileatus
TGAGTTCTGGTTCAGCTGGGTTTATGTGCTCTCCATCACGGAGAGGGAGCCTTCACTGCAGAGCCCACACCAGCAACTCTTTTCCTGCCATGAAATCCAGTATATTTTTAAATTGACTTAAAAGCCATCGAACTCTTTTATGCCTCGAAAACAGTCATGAATTTTACAGTAACTGAAACCTTTCTTGTCTGGTTACATTAAAAAACACTTTCCAGAGGCTGTATAAGCTGTAGATCAACCACTCCTGGTGCCACTCTAATTTGAAAGGGAGCAGATATTGTATAATTAATTGTCTTGGATAAGTTCGTCCTGACCAGAATCCCCCAAAGGCTTGTCCAGGTTTGGGCCCCCCCGGGGAGGGGATTTTCCTTTTGCCAAATTTCTCTTACAAAACATCCCCAGGAGCACTTTCTGGTTCATCTGTTTGCAGGACTGTGGGTGTCAGTGCCACAGACTCCCATCTCCATACCTTTTCTTCTCTGTCCCAGGATGGCCCCTGTCACCAGTGCAGGTGCTCTGGTGATGTCAACCCCCCCTTCATCACAGGCTCTTCCAGCAGCAGGCTCTGAGCTTGATTATGCACATTTCTTGTGCAATTAAAACAGCAAAGTGCATCAGCATTTGCATTAAAAATATCCTGCCCATTAAAACACTTGCAATTTCCTCCACGAGCCACAGCTTTGAAAAGCCTTTTTTTTTTTTTTTTTTATCCTCTCAGACCAGTTAAAAGACAGCATTTTGTGTCTTGGAGCCTGAGAAGGAAACTGTTACTCTTAAGAGCCTTATTGCTTATTAATGGAGGTAATTAAATGGCTCTAAGCTGAGGCCAGTAAGAGTGCCTGCACATACTCCCCGCTCTGAATGCTGCACTCAAATTAATAAAAGTATTGATGTAGACAATGGCTGATGTCTGGGAATTGCTCTTGAGGCTGTAATGAAGACAGTTGCCTCCTCTGAGCTCCCTCTCACTATAATACAGCCAAAAATAGCCCAGGCCGACACTTGCAATGGAGCAGCTGTTGAGCAACAGCATCAGATGCCAGAGGAACACCCAAAATAGACTGAAGGGGTGGAGGATCCAGCTCCTGGTGGAGCCAAGGGAAAGCAAAGAGCTCCTTCAGAGGAGATGTCCCTTGGCTGCGTGGTGGGGATGGAAAACAGGAGCCAACAGCGGACCCAGAGCGGGGGTTCCCTCCTGGCCCTGCTGAACCCGATGAATCCCGGTTCTCCAGAGGTCTGGAGAGCAGGAAAGCCTCGGAAACAGAGATGGGAGAGCTTGCTTCAGTGATATCTTCAGTGAATGACACGAATGTGAGGCAGAAATACCACACCAGAGCCGTGTCTGAGGGAAACCTCCGGGGTTTTTGACCTGATCTGGGAGAAAACAGCCCGGTGTTTGCAGCCCAAATGCCTCCCCCTGCAGAGTTGGGCGTGGAGGGGTGACAGAGTTCAAACATCACTCAGTGAAAGCTAAACTGGCACAAACCCCTGATTGCTTAACCTCTGCTTAATCCCACGTGCTGGTGTGTTGTTGTTGAACTCCGAGCCAGTGCCAGGGAAGGAGGGCTCGGTCTGGGGCTCAACCTGCGTGTTTGGTTTAACCTGCGCTAATCCCATCGAGGTTGCAAAGGTCCTGAGATCTGGGGGAGAAGATAAAGCAGGACCAAGTGAGCAATTGGGTTTTCTGAATAGCATGAGCTCTGCTCTGCTGAGCATTTGGAACCCTCTGCTCCAAGTGATGCAAAGCACAGGCGGGAACGTGGTTGTAAAACGTGGGCAGGTGTGTACACAGAGTGCTTCGGCTTTCTGGGGTAAAGCTTTGGGTTCTGTGCACTGAATGTGCTCCAAGTGACCTGAGCAACGGGCCCAGAGATGAGGAATTCCTGATCTGAGCCTGCACAGCTTCACCTTCTGGGGTTTGCTGCCCACCAGACACCAAAATAGACACAAAACCCCGCTGGGGCTGATGAAGGATGAGTAAGTGCGTGGGAAAGGCATGAGCTGGAGTGTTTAGAGAGTGTTTCCACAAGGGTAAACCCCTGTTAGAGCTTCTGAAGGGAAGAGAAACTGCTGTTGATAAAAACAATTAGCCAAGTGCTCCAGGAATCTCAAATAAAACTCATGCAGCAATTATTTGTCTTCCCCCAACAACCTGATTAATCAGTTTTCCTCGTGTTGTGTTTGCCTGGTGGTGGAACCTGTCACTGGATTTACTTTACTGCCTTTTATTCCCCAGTAATCAGCAATGGAAAGCAACCATCAGGAACCTGCACAGAGTCCTGCTAATGTGATGAAGTGAGGAGCTCTAAGAAATCACATTTTTGGCAGTGTTAGACAGCTCTCAGTGACAGCTTGTTTCCAGGAGGTATTACAGGCAGGCCCAGCTTTTCTTTGTCAGCAATTATGCAGCTTCCCTCAAGAAGCCCTGATTTGCCCCAAAATAAGGTTCACTATGAACTGTAAAGGTTTTTTTTTTCAGTCTGGTAAAAAACCCTGCCCTGAGCTGATCCTTCCTTGGAGCTGCAGCAGATTTTGCTGCCTTAGTTTGAAGCCTGGATGAAGCAACATTTGGGCTTGAAGGAGCCGATCCCATTTTAACCAAAGGCTCCCAGGGTTGTTTGGCATCTTGTCCTGCACTGCAGGTGATGGATAAAAGCAACAGGGCCAAAGCTGTGCATTATAAAGCCCCTTCATGAGGAAATACTTCTTAATAGTTGCACATGAATGCTTGCAATAAATATTTTAGGAACCTCTGGGCGGGAGGGCAGAACGTTAAACCCGCGGTGGGTTTATTGCCGGTCTCTAATAATTTATACGAGGCAAATGCTCAGTCCCACTGCTTGGATGGGTGCTGTGTCGATGCCCTGAGGTCACAGCAGAGCCAGATGAACGCCTGGGGGTGAACCTTCTGCTCTCCAAGAGGGGGAAGCTCGTGGAGACGTGTGTCATGGGTCAGCAGAATTCCAGCTCTCCCTGCAGAGAGGAGCGTTTGTGGCAGGGCTGGGAGTGGGCTGAGAAAAGCTGGCTTCAATTTACCCCAGGGGGAGGTGGAAGAGGCTGAAAATAGCCGAGAGAAAGCGAGCAGGGCAGCGCTGGAGAGGGAATCCCCGGGAATGGAGGCACGTCAGCGGCGTGTGCGCTGCTTCCATCCCCGCAGGACTGACTTCACCCGCGGCCCCTCCCGGGCAGAGCAGGGCAGAGGAGCTGGATTTCAGGCTGCTGGGATGCAGGAGGGGCTGAACCAGCTGGGATCCTCCCAGTGCTGAGCCAGGCAGGTGAAATGACAGCTCCCAAACTCGTTCATGCCAGCATCCTCCTCCTCGAGCTGCAGATGTGCTCCCCTGCTCCAAACATCCAAACCAACGAGCTCTGAACCAAACCCCACTAATTGTGAGCCAAGCACTGCCTGTACTGGGGTTTTAGCACAGCCCTCAGGGAAGGACAGCTTGGTTTTTTGCTGGAGTGCTGAACAATGGCTCTGGTTTGGCCCTAATGCAGCTCAGTCCCCGTGAGGATGGAAAATCACAGATAAACTTCTCAATATTGGCAAGAATAACCCTAATCCCAGGAGATTTACTGAGTTACAAATAAGAATTTAAGGCAAGCTGTTTTCTTGCCACCTGTTTCTTGGATTATAACAATTTGTTTGTCTTGTTGTGGTGGTTTTTGTGTTTGGGTTTTTTTTTATCTGGGAAAAAAAACGATCTGTCAGAGGAAGCACAGAACAAACACTGTTGTTGTCTCAGTTACAGCCTGAAATTTGGGGTGGTTTTACCTGCCCAGCCCTGGACTGGCACAGCAAAGAGGTGGGTGCTTTGGGTGATCCCTGTGGCTGCCAGAAACATCTGAATTCCCTGAGTAAGAAAAGAATTTAGGACATCAGAGACTCACCTGCCGAGGCCCCGAGAGCTCAAGTCTCAGACATAAACTTCCTTTGGAGATCCAGAGAGGACTGTGAGGTACCCAAAGTTCACAGGCCCCTTTAGGGACTCCTGCCCAGCCTGTTTTCTGCCTCAGCTCTATGTTTGACAAGAAAAAGAGAAAAGAAGAAAAGTTTCTCTTCTGTGGCTGGAGGTGAACCTGCAAAAGGGACTTTTGTGTCTTGAATGACTTTGTGGATCTTTTTCTGTTGGTTTTTCCTCCCCCTGCCTGACTGCTCAGGGACCTTGTGAGGTCAGGCAGGTCTGAGTCCCAGTGTGGGGGCACAGATGTGTGACAGCAGCTGGGACAGGGAGGGCTTTATCTGCACGTGGATCACGTCAGGAACAGGGATCCAGAACTCCAGCCCTGCTGTGGCCCCCTCACACCAACATGAGGCTGATTCTCCGTGTCAGGCTTGCAGATGGAAGTCTTATCCGCCTGTTTTTTTAATTCCAGGGGACAGAAGGCAGGTGGAAAGAGTCAATACAGCAAAGAGGGAAAGGGAAGCACGACCCTGGCTGAGGGGACAGGGCTGGGGGGTCAGCAGAGGTGAGCTCTGGGATGGGAGAGGAAACAATCTCACCATTATTCTTGAGTTATATCTGGTTAGACAGCCCCTCACAGAGGCAGAAATAACAGGGGAATGGAGTAAGAACCTCTGCCACAGTAGCTTCTTGACCAAGATCACAAGTGACTGGGCCTGGCTGTGCTGTGTAAGGTCCTGGGAATGGCAGGGGGGTCAGGCTGGCAGTGAGAGGCTCCAGATGTGCACAGAGGGGAAGAAATGCCGGCAGGAACGTGCCTGTGCTCGGGCAGGGGATGGCAGGAGTGCAGATGTGCCCAGCAGGACTCCTGGGAGTGTTTGAGGACAGGAGTCCCCTCCTGGAGCAGGAGGAGGATGGATGTTTCCCATGCCAGAAACGGTGGGGCTGGGAAGCTCTGCAGCCCAGAAAGCCCTGGGGAAAATGTTCTGGGCTTGAAGGAAAGGGTGTTTTGGAGGTGTTGGACGCCTGTTTGTGCTGGGGATGTTGGCACTGCCCAGTGCCAGTGAGTGCCTGAGCCCTGCTGCGTGGTTGTGCCGGGACCACAGATCAATCTAACTCACTCGGATGAAGCCGCCAGGGGAAGGAATTTAGACAGGCAAAAAACGCGATGCTCAGCTGAGCTTGTTGCTACGGCAACCCCGTGCTGTAACCATGGCAACCCCTCCGGAGCCCCGCGTTCGGCCCCTTTTTGGAAAGAAGATGGAAGAGGGATCCTGGGGGCTCCTCCACGCTGGGTAAGGGTGGGCTCGGGAGCCCAAATGTGTCCCAGCATCCTGCAGGTTCCAGCTGGTTGTTTCTGCCCTTCTTCCTCCGCAAAAGGCTTGGATTGTCCCGATTTTTTAAATCAGCCTTTGTATTAGGAAACCCTGGGCAGAGCAGCAATAAAGCTGCAGGGAACCCAGGCAGGCAGTGGTTATGTGGAGCTGTGTTGTCCTGAAAGCAAAACAGATTTGTTCTGTGTTGCTGGTAAAGGAAAGGGAGCCTGTCCTTGCCTGAGCCTGTTCCTGCAGGGTCAGAGTGATGCGAACTGCCACAAAAAAAACCCCACTCCCTAGTCTTACCAGATTCTTATTGCTTCTCCTGGGGAGATGGCCCCAAAAGCAAGGAGAAGAGTGGAAAGTCTTTGGGAATGAGGTCAAAACGAGGTGTTCTGGAGCTGGCACAGGCTGGGAAGCCCTGGGTGGCTGTGCCAGCAGATCTTCCCTTCCCTGCTCTCCAGCCTGCCAGGGGTGCTGAGGTGGGTGGTGGGTGGCTAAGTCAGCTCTTCATGGCAGTCCCTTTCCATCCCCTCAGCAGGGGAGTCTCCTTTGCATCCCTTTGAAATGTGGGACCTGCCAGGATGCAGCTCGAGGCACACTGTGTTTTCAAGGATGTCATAATTATCCTTTCCCACTGCACCAGGAAGGGGAGAGTTCTTGCTCCAGAGGTCTAATGCCTCCCTTGGAGGAATGCTCAACCCACAGGACAGCAGAGCAGAAGGAACCAGCTGGAGACGCTGCTGCAGAGGAGATAATTAAAGAGATTGGAAAGAAAAAGCAGCTTTGGGGAAGAATGAACACGCACAGAAGTAGGAGGCTTGGAGCAGAATATGATAAATGTTTGGGATTAAGCATTAAACCCAGAAGGGGAGAGTAATCTGGATCATTCCCCAGGAGTGGGAGTGAGTGCCTGTCCATCTGGAGCGTTGTGTGGGTGAGGTGAGCCTGTGCTGAGACAGGGGGGAGCATCCCAGGGCCTGCCAGGGGACCCCCAGAGCTGCTGGAAGCTGCGAGCAGTTCTGGGCAGGGCTGGGCTGTGCAGGCAGCTTTGCTGGCCGGGCTTAGAGCAGCCCAGAGGTTCTGCTCACCTGCTGGAGCTGCCCCTTCTCTCCCCAGGCACAGCTCCCTCCTTCCCCAGGCTCAGCTCTCAGCTTTAAATCACAGGTTGTGGTTCAATTCTGGCCAAATGCTGGGTTTTTAGGTCCAACCTGTAACAGGGAGGGCTCATATTTATCTGCTGGTGATGCCAAGCAGGGAACAGGCTGCCAGTGTTCTTCTGAGTGTCCTGCCCCAAACCACCTTTTTTCTTAATGGCAGATGATATTTAGTCATTGGCTTTTATTGCAACCATCATTTTTTTATTAACTTGGAGGGAACACTGCTGTTCTGAGGTGGTGGCTCTTCCACAGAGTTCCAGACCAGCAGAACTCACTCACTAAATTTCAGCCTCCTCGGGCCAGTGTTTTCACTGGCAGCAAATCCCTCTGGGGTACCTTGTCCTGCTCTGAAAGAGCCATGAAATTCCCATGTAATGCCACTCAACCAGCCACAGTAAAGAGACACATTGAACAGGGGCTGAAATTCGGCCCGAGATGTTTGTGTTGCAGGGTTGAGATAATCAGTTATCGACACCAGAGGAGTGAGATTTGCCACGTTCAGGGAACAGCTGCTGGTTTGTGGTCAGAGAGCTCAGGAGCTCCTCTCTGCTCTGGTGGTGTTCCCCAGGCATTAGGATTGTTATGTCTAATATATATATATATAACTGTTAATTGTTATATGATAACTGAGGGAAAACAGGGATGCAGATGGACCCCAGCCCTCACACTGCGCTGATTCTGGACTTAATGCTGTTTTTCTTCTCTCTTTTGGTTCCAGTGCAAAGTTGTGGAGACATTTTTGGGCTCCTCTTCACTGCCAGATTACAGCTGGCTCCTCCCCTACGTGTCTGTGCCTCACCACAACTCCCTGTTCATTTTGGGGGTTGTGCCGAATAAATAGTGTCTGGCTATTTGATTTTATTTTTTTCCTTGAACACATTTGTGATGACAACAAATTAAATTGCTTTTTGATGTTTGACAAATATAATTTTTCAGCTTGTTTTTTTTTTTTACCCATGAAAATTGCAAATAGAAAACCCCACCAACAAGTCATCAACTCCAGAATGCAAGAAAGTGCATTTTATCAACAGAATGAAATTAGATACCTGTCAAAATACATTTGTCCTCAAAATAACTATTCATACATTTCATTTCCCTGCATAAATAGATACTCATCTGCTCTCTTCTGTCTGTCATTTGTTACTCACAATCCAGCACTGACTGTGGGAGGGAAATATTTAAAGATGCTTCCAAAGCAATGGGCAGGCTGGGTTTATATCCTTCCCTCTGGCTTTCTCAGCACCATTCACTTTATTATGAACAAGAAGGGAAACATCTATTTAAAGTCAATCAGAAAACATTGTCTTCCAAAGCATGACATGAATTCCTGGCTGCAGCTCCCTGGAATGGTCCTTGGGGAGAAAAGTGAGCAGATTTAACACTGTTGGGTCAGAGGAGCTCAGGAGCAGCTCAACCTCGGGCCAAAGCCAGGGTGTCACAGCTCCATCCCTCCCAGCAGCACCGCCTGTGTTTCCTGCAGGGCAGGAATGGTGAGTTCTGTCCATCCCCAGGAGGGTGCTGAGGGTGCCCAGAACCTTTCTGTGATGCAGGGAGGGGCACAGGAGGGTTAGCAGGGCTGCAGCCCCCCCTGAGAGCCTGGCCTGGCTCTGCAGAGGGGCAGGAGCTCAGCAGCATCGTTAAACACGCAATTTGGAGCCGAAATATCCTTTATCAGAAATTTATAACCCATTTAAAATGAATCCATTCAGGGCCCAGTGAGGGTCCTGGCTGAGGGAGGAGATAATTCCCCAGGTTTATTTATATAGTTTGATAGCTTTTATGCCAGGTTAGTAAAAAAGAGGCTGTGCCAATAAAATACTTTCTCTGCTTGTAAAACTTGAGAGTGTTTTATCTGTGGTGCTGAACTGTTCTGCCTTTTAGCTTTATATGGGAACTGGTGGAGGGAGGACAGACCTGGCCCAGTGGGTCTGCTTTGCTCTGAGGTTCAGCCTCTCTCCCCAGAGTCCCAAACCATCCCTTGGCACGGGATTCTCTGGCATCTGAACCATCCTTGGCTACTCCTAATGCGGGTGGAAAGAGTGTTGGGATGCACTGGGGGAAGGAAAACCCCCATGGAGGTCTAACATTTTTTCTGGCTCATCAAAGATCCCTTCACCTTTCCACCACAGGGACATCACCTGGAAGGTAAGAAACAAACAGAGGTGAGATGCTGGGTTCTTCCCCCTGTGCTGCAAAGTCCCATTCTCAGAAAAGATCAGGAAAATTCCCACCCCCCAGACTCTAAAGCAGGTTTTCACCTGGTGGGGAATGTCCTGCTCAGCTGCTCCTGCATTTCCCACCCTTTTCCAGCTGCTGGACCTGCTCTGGGAAAGACCTCAAAGGCCTGAGCATCTGAGTTCTTGGAGCAGATAAAAGCAGTAGGTGTGTGTTAACAGCCCCAGTGTCCAGGAGAACGGGAAATTTCCCGGGAAATTGGACGTGCTGTTGTGTAAGGACTTTTATCCACGTTTCCCCCGGATCCACCGCTGCAAACAGGCGGATTAATGGAAGCATTTATCATGTACACGGAGAAAAATAAGGTGATCGAATCAGAACGAGTTTCCCCTTGCTCGGAGATAGCAGAGCAATTACAGGACAATGCAGCCCGTGAAGAACTGAGAGGGGCCGTTGTTGGCACACAATGAGAGCAGAGAGAAAACCGGGAGGGAGAAGCAGAGCCGGAGAGAGAGACAGAACAAACTGTAGAGAAAGAAACAGAACAAACGGTGTTATCTGTGACAGGGACCCGGCGGAAAGAGGCAACATCAAAGTGACGACAGGGGCCTGGCAGAGAGGGAATTGTTTTATTTCTTTATTTGTTTGTTTGTTTACCTTTCAGACGTTTTTACCCCCTGGTTAAAACCCTTTTGCTCCCCCCAGCAAGTCTGATGGGGATCCAAGGCAGGACTGAAGGTGTTCGTGGCATTGGAAAACCGGCACTGCTTGGGGGGGGGGACAGAATTTGGGGGTATCTCTGGCCTTTTCAAGGAGCTCCCGCAAAGCTGAGCTGATCCTCTCGCTCTGCTTGCCTGGCTGTTGTGGGAAAAACAATTCATCACCCTCATCTGATCCTGTTCTTGGGGAGGGAAAAAAAAAAAGGTGAAAAATCTATTGCAATCCCAAGGAGGCATCTCATGGTAATGAACATTTGAAATGCCTTACCGAGCTGTTTGCTCTTCTGATGAGCTTTCTGGAAAATATGATATTGTGCTGCTAATAATCCTGTTATTGAAGGGTTATTGATCTGGAGGAGAGGATGCTCATGTGAATTCTTCTCAGGCCTCTGGATAAGGACACACACTTGTGGGAGCTGTTGCCTCTTAAGAGGTTTAGCTGAGCATTTGATTTCCTCTTTGGGATATTAGTGAAAAACAGGAGCATGGGAATGCTGCTGGCTCTGGGTGGATCAGCCCCAAGAGCCCAGAGGAGCACTGGCCAGAGCAGCTTTTTGGAAGCCTCCTGTGGCTGCCAGTGGTGCTGCTGGTCATTGCTGGTGTGGATGAACAAGGTGTTCACTCATGGGTTGTAATGATGGGATTTTAAAGAACTCCACACTGAATTGGATTTAAAAAAAGAGAACTTCCCACTAAATCAGGGAGAAAAGGGAATCCATTGGTCCTACCTGTGCCCTTGGAATGACTGCCAAGTAAATGCTATTTGTTATTGCATTAACCTGCATCTCCTTCCTGCCCTGTTCTTGTTCTCCACTCCAGGTTCCTGACAAGGTGTGAGGAGTGGAGGCAACAGGTAAATTCTGGCAGTTTAGAGAACACAGGGCATTCCTTGGCATGGGTTTGGGAGCTAAATGCTTCCCCCATGAACTGCACAGCTCTGTCTAATGACTGTGAGTGAAAGCACAGGGCAAGTCAGAACGGGGTGCCAACACACTGTTTGTCATAAAATCCCTTTTTCTGACTATTAAAGTAATAACTATAATCAATCTAAGCATGAGGGACCTTGTAGAACCAATTCTCAGCAAGTAGGTGCAAAATAACTTCTGTCAGGGGGATAAATACTGCTTTAAATGGCACGGGATGGGGATGACTAATGACACATTATACACATATTAAAAGGCTGTTTGCATTTCCATGTATCATGATGGGGAGGTGTGCAAGCATCTGAACCTTCACCAGCCCAGACAAAAGATCTCACATTCCCTGCCCAGGGAAGCAGCTCTGCCAGTGCTGCTGGTGCAGGAGGAGCCCGAGGTGCTGCCTTGTTTGCAGCTGGAATTAGCAGTGAAATGAGGGAATCTGATGCTCAAGATTTCTGGGCAATCCAAGTGAAACGTTTTCAAGGTGCAGCTCAGCAGTTAAACAGGCCAGGGTTCCCGCCCTGCTCCAGAGGCTGGCTGGCCCTGGGGATGAATGACCCTGTGTAGCCTGAAAGCCAAACTGTGAGGAGAGAGAAAAAAAAACCACTGATCTCCCCCACACACACACTGCCTTTTCTTTTATTAGACTCTAAATAATTAACAGGCGATTCCTGCTCCGCTGCTCTGCAACCCAAGCGGGCCCTGAAGCAAACGAAATCCATGACTTGCCATTCCCAGTTCCCTAGCAACGAGCCCAAGCAGGGAAACGGGCCTGGCCTTATCACAACAAGATGTTAAAGCAATTAATATTCATCAGCAGCGTCGGGAGCGAAGTTCCCTGCCCGGGAAGAGCAGCCCTGGCGTTGGGGTTGGGCTGGGAGAGAGAGGGGATGGTGTTGGTCTGGATGATGAGTGAAGACCCCCCCCCCCAAAATAAAAAGAGGGAGGAAGGTCAGAGGAAGAAGACACAGTTCATTTGACAGCACGATGAGTATTCCCAGGTGCTGTAGGAGCACCCTGAGCTCACCACCAAGGCCTGATGTTTTCCATGGGGCTGGGATAGGCTCTGCCAGCCCTGTGACGTGTCAAGTGCGCTGCAGATCCCTCCAGCTCCTGCCCAGTGGCTGTTCTGACTCTTCCACTGCACTGGGATGCCCAAGAATCCCTTTCTGTTCAAGAATTCCTTGCTGAATGGCTGCAAACACGATGATTTTGGGGCCTGCACACCACAGGCAGTGCTGGATCGAGGGCAAAGATGCCCCTGTAGGGCTTTTGTTGGCTGCATCTTTTTGAGCACGAGAAGCATCTTCAGCTTTCCTTCTCTGCAATGAAGGTCTCTGCCTCGTGCCAGCAGAGCAGGGTGCAGGTTGAAACACACTTAATTGACCCCTGAGTCATTAATTGTTTATGGGTGAGATAAAGCAACAGATTTAAAATATTTAATTAAACGCTAAAAATTTGGTAGCGAGTTAATTAACGCGGAACATTTGCTTCCCGAACAAACACTTCTTGAGACAGGGTAAGCAAGGCAACAATAATTGTAACAATTAATTAGGAATTAAGCTGATAATGGGTACAGCTGCTCACAATTAAGAGCTAATTATGTCAAGCTCTTCAACCATTTGGAGGAGAACTGAGGGCTGGTGGGAGGTGCAGGTGGGAGAGGTGCAAAGGATTGGCTTTGGGCTTCCTGGGACCTTTATAAGGGTGCCTGGGATGAGTTTTGTGCTCTGTGAAGTTTGTTTGGGGTCCCTCCCTGAAGATGCCCAGCCTGGGCCACGAATAAATTCAGTCCATGAAGTTGCAGCTGGTTTGGGACCATCAGGAGTTCTGAGACATGGATGCTGTGGGTGTTTTTGGGAACCAAGAAGCTCAGCTTTGTTCCAGCTAAGGCTGGAAACTGTGTCTTGATTGAATTAGCAAGGGCTGTGAAGGGATCCCTTACCAAAAATAAAGGTGTTTATCAGCAATGATCCATGTTTGGAAGACTTTCAAGCCCTCAGGTTTTAGGGAGCATCAGTGTTTCTTGCTTCATTTTAATGGGAACAAATGTTTGTGAGAGGCCTCATTCAGTGCAAAAGCTGCTGTCTCTCAATACTTGATTTCTTCTTGGTTTGGAAAGTAATAATTTCATGTTTCCAGTGCCTTGGGCCTCTGGTTGCTTCTGAAACTCAGTGGTGTATCCAATGCTGAAAAAGCAGAAAGATTTGATGCTTGAAGACAGTAAAAAAAAAAAAATTCTGTTGCTATTAAGTCTCCCCTGAGGGCCTTTAATTGCATTTATAGGAGGAGAAATTAATCTACTTCTGTTCCTCTGGCCATGCCAGAGCAGGAATTCTCCTACTGCAGAGCATCAGGGCTTTTCCCTGTCAGGAGAGTGAATATTCCAGGCTGGATGTACCAGGGATGCTCTGAAGTTGTGGATAAATTTGCTGCTCACGCTCTTGAAGAGCACAGTGGCAAAGAAAATAACAGCATAAGGCTTTAATGTGTTATTAAGGCCTGGAATAAATCACAGAGTATCACAGAGACAAAACATTAAATAATAGATATAATACAGTGGCAGCTTTAGGAAGACAAATTGTCAGAGAAGCTGTAAATAAAAGGAGTGTGTGAAGTGCTGGCACAGTCCCAAGGGATGGCTCTGCTGCTCTGCAATGTTCCTGTGCTAACTCCTGGATTTGGGAGTGTGTTTTGGAGGCTCCTCACTGTTGGGATGGTGGGAGGAAAGGGCAAGCAGCAGATTGTGGTTCCTTTTTGGCCAAAAGTAGCATCAAAAAGGGGTCTGGTTGATGCTGTGGGAGCTCTGAGTCCCTCCTGCTGGGCTGGGCAGGTTTTCCCCAGCCCACCCTGAGAAGTGTTTCTCTGTTTCTTGGAAGCCCAAAGATGGTCCCAACCTTGCTCCCAGGCTTCCTTACCTGGCATCTCCTGTGCAGAGAGGAAGAAGAGGGGATTTTATTCCTTTTTCCCCCTTTGGGGAAGGTTCAGTTTTTCCCTGAAGCACCTCTGGTAGGCAGAAGGTGAATGCTGAGCAGGGTGAGCTCGGGGCACTGTCCCCTGGGCTGGCCACAAAGCCCCCTGTTGTGGTTGCCCACTTGCCCTTCCCTTGCAAAATAACAGCCTGTCAGCAGCCCCTGGTTGTTTTTGCAGCATAATGAAGCCTGGACTTTGCCAGCACGAGACAATGAAATGCAATAATTGGGGCTGTAAAATCCATCTGTTTGAGCACACTTTGAGGTTTGGTTTTTTTTTTGCCATGATGTGGAATTGCTTGTGCTTCCCATTTATATTTAAATTCCTGCCTGTGGAGATAACTCTGCCTGCCAAGGCAGCAGAGCCTGTGGCTGCTGGAAGGAAGAAATAGCTGTGCAGCAGCACTTTTTCAGGGCTGGCATCCGAGGTGCAGGCTGTGCATCCAGCTGGTTCTGCACCTTGGGAGTGCAGATCCCTGGCCCTGCTGTCATTCCCAAGCTTTTTCTTGGAAGGGTCTTGGATTGTGGGGAATTGGGAGGGGTTAAACCTTCCCTGGTGGAGGTGACCACCAGTTATTGGTGTGCAGTACAACTGTCAGGATAAAAATGATCCTTGATGCTTCTTATCCTGAAGCCTCCTGCAGCAGTCACGGGCCCCATCCCAGGGAAATCTGTGCTTCCAGAGGTGGCTGGTTAATTCAGCTCCTTTATTTTCAGTCCAGGAAGCCACACGGGGCTCTCTGTGCTGTGCAGGAGACAGATCCATCAGCAAGGCAGACAGGCAGGGAGGGAGGGAGGGAGGGAAAACGTGGGGCTGTTTTTCACATGTGCAGGAGCAATCAGCGAGGAGATGTTCCAAGGGCTGGGATGTGCTTAAAGGAGGAAGCTGGGGAGGAAGAGAAACCAAAAATCCCCCTGTGGCTGCCAGGTCTGGGAGTGTGAAAAAAGCAGAATGAAAGCACGTCACGTTTCTGAGCTGGAGGAGGACGGAGTGGCTCTCCCCTCTCCAAAGACATTGAAATAAGATGTCAAATCTGCACTGAGGCACCATCAGTGAGGAGGAGATCGAGCCTGCAGGGTGGCTTGTTGTGGTTCCAGGAGATGTGAGCACAAGGAAATAAATACACTCGTCTGCTTCAGTGCAGCAGGGCAGGAGCGGCTCTCCCTGAAGCAGGAAGGTGGCATCATGTGGAGACTCCTCTCTTTAGCAATTACTCGGTTTTGATGGCCTGGTGAGGACACAAAGCAGAGCCCTGAACACATCACAGCTCGCTAATGCTCCCTGCTTGTCACTATCCCTCTTGCCAGCACTTAAACTGCAGCAGAAGCTCTTAGCACAGGCAAGGAGAGCAGCTCTGAGTCCCCCTGATGCTTTCACCAGGGGCCAGGAGGTTGTTGGGGTGTTTGGGGAGGGGGGTGAGGCTGTTTCATGTCATGCCCTGTCCCATCTGACGTTCCCAGCCTTGGGGGTTACACACAGTAGCTGTGTGTGAGCCCCTCCAGAGCAGGGCAGGCAGCAGGGGCTCAGTCAGATCTTCTGCTTTGTGGTGTGTAGAACTTCAGTTTTCCTTCTCTGTTACCTCAGTTCTGTTGTCAGAGACAACATCTGTGCCTTGGACCGTTGCTCTGAGGCCCCTGTGTGTGTGGGAGTGGACAGAGGAGGGTTTTCTCTGCAGTAAAAATCGTGGACAGCCTCCTGGTGGGGTTCCCTGGGCTGGAGCCACTTGGCTTGCTGGGTTCAGAGCCCGTGCTGATGCACAGGGGTTTATTTTTAAAGCCAGGGATGTTTGCAATTATCTAAAGTGTGAACACATGCTTTTCCCCTGGTGAAAAGAAAGCACTGGGCCCTTAATGAGATTTATTCTTCCAAGCCTGAAATAAATTAAACATGGCAGCACCAGCCTTTTCTGCAGCAATGCAGAGAGGCTGTAAATATTTCTGAAATGATCTAATTCTTTTATACTTTTCACCAGGCAGTAGCACTTCCAAGTGTTTCCCTTTTAAGGCTCCTTTTCCACCCAAATTCCTCTTCCATGCAGTCAGTGGTTTGGTTTTGGTCCTCTCCATTGGCAAGATCCAGGGTGTTTCCTCCTGAGCTCAGCATTTTGAGAAGAGCAGGTTAAGAGGGGGAACTTGAGGTCTGAGCCAAGAGCTGGAGCTGCACCATGGCTTTGGGGGCATTTTGGTTGATTCCAGCCTGGATTTTTAATCCTGCATATTCAGGCCAGGAGGCAGTGTTGCTGATCTTTGCCTGCTTTCCCTGAGCTGCAGACAGGAGTTAAGCCTGTGGAGGGTCCAGTTTTTGGGTGATGATGTCCCTCAGGAGCCGTGGCTTGAGGAGTGGCATCTCCTCAGGCTGTGGATAAACCTCCTGTACTCGGGAGGGAAGGTGATGACAAAGCACCAGAGACGCCTTTTCAAGCCTGAACAAACCATTTAAACCAATCTCTGAGTTTTTGGGCAGTAAACTGTGGTTTCAGCCCTCCCTTTTGTCCCTGTTCCAGGCTGGAAGCTCAGGGGAGGAAGGTGCACCACGAGGCAGAGACTTGCTGGGAAGGTGACAGCGAGATGGATGGGAGTCAGTGCAGGAGCTTTTGGGAGCTTGGTTTATGTTCCTCCTCCAAGCCAGGCAGGCTCCCAGCTGTTTGCACATCTGTTTGTGCTGAGGTAGGATGGTCATTTTCATGCCTCAGGTGGCTGGAAGAGAAAAACTTCTCCTTTCTGCTCCGAGTTTTGCAGTAACTGCCTCAAGTGTCAGCTCTCTTCAATTAGGGTTTGGGTTCTCTAAAGAGTGATCTGCTCCAGGGTGGAAGGGCCCACTGTGGCTCTGAGGAGCAGAGATGCTCCTCCTGACCCGTGAGAAGCAGCAGAAGCCCAAAGCAACAGTGCAAAGATCTCTCCTTAGGAGGAGCACGATTAATTCAGACCCACCACTCGCACGGATCTCACAAAGTCACAGGAGGGGGTTTTTAAAGCAAAGAAAAGCCAGTGAGCGATTTTGGGATGACATTTGCTTGCAGTGGGCAGCTTGATGAGTGCTGGGCAAAGCTCTGCCCTGCTGTGGCAGATGAAGTGGGGCTTTAGCAGGGCCTGAGCAGCAGGAGGGGTCCCAGCCCCGCTTTTTTGCTTCGTGTTTCTGCTTCTTGCTTGAGGAAAATAAAGAAATGTTGTCTTTGAACTTATTAGCTATTATTTATGACTCCTGAGGGTGCTCTTAAATACTTTAATGGCTTGGTTTTTAGATGACTGTTAGAAGCAAACTGTCAAATTTAGGGTTTTTCTGCTGTTCCTTGGAAAAAGAGCTGTGTTCTTGTAGCCTCCCTGCAGTCCTCGTGCCTTTTGTTCCCCAGCAGTTCCGTGGTGGTGGTTTAGCTGACCTTGGCAATCCCTCCCAGCCCTGTCTGCTGGGAATATGGGATCCTGCTGGCCCTGTACCTCTGTCCCACCAGGGGTTTGTCCCCCCAGGCACATCTGATGGGGGCTCTGTGTGTGCTGACAGCTCCCTCCTGGCAGATCCCACAGCTCCTGACACGAACCAGTGCCTGCTGCTGGGCTCCTCTGGGCTCAAGGGGCTTGGCCATTCCACTTTGAATCCCTGGGCAGATGTTTTCCAAAAATAAGGCCCTAACTGGAGCCAGCTGCTTTTGGTTTTCTCATTCTGATTGAATTTGTTCTGCTCTGGCAGCAGTTCTTAAGCCACAACCACTGGCTCCCCTGCCATGGATGCCATGTAAGGAATTAACAGACCCCTGAGAGGGGGGGAAAAAAATAAATGATGCCAAACTTAGTTGCCTCAAACTGTGAATTAGCTCGGGTGTGTCTCGAGGTTTTGGGCAGAGATGAGTATTTGTGTTTTCCTGGGCTTGTTTCCTTGCTCTGGGACACGGATCAGGGTTTTGCAGAGCTCAGAAATCCAGCAGAGGGGTTTGAAGGACCAGCTGAAGGCAGATGATCAACCCTGAGCCTGGCTCTGAGCTTGCAGCAGAGAGAAGGGCCTTTGGAATCCCTTGGGAGCTGCTGTCTGTCCCTGGGTGAAGGCTTGGAGATGTTCTCCCTGTGAGGAGCCATCACTTTGGTGCAGAGGGAATCAGTGACCAGCTTAAAGCTGAACCAAATTGCCACAATCAGATGCCTCTCTGGAAGGTGATGATGGTTATTACATGTTTTCACTGCAGGGAAGGTGCAGAAGGCTTCTGACCCCTGGGTGATGCTGGAAAAAGGCATTTCCCTGTGATACTTTGGGGATGAAAATGAAATTTTTGGGAGGATTTTTCCCCCCCCCATGCATGACAATTACTATTAGAGAACCTCAGTCCTGGGAGATGCCATTACAACTAAAATTTAGCATTTCACCTCCCAGTTTGTGAAACTGGAACCAGTCCAGCCCCTTTCTCCCCCTGTCTCCTGTCACCCCTGGTTGTCTCTGCTCAACCCTACAAGTGGATGAGTTGCTGGAAACCTCCCCCCACATCAAGAAAGGGCCCTTCTCTTAACAGGGAAGGACCTTTTGGGCTGTAAAGGTCTGGAGAAAGGCAGGCAGAAGAGGGAATCTCCTCCAGGGGAAATAAGGCAGCACTGGATGCTGACATTGCTGAGTTGGTTTATAAGTGGGGCACTCCAACATCTTCATGTTTAAATAAATATTCAGTGGTTCCCAGCTCAAGCCTTGGAAGCTCAGTGTGTAGCATCGTCTGTGACACTGTAAAATCCATCAGGTAGAAGGATTTTTGGCAGGAAACCTTTGAAAAAAGAGGCTCCTGAATTTTAAATTTTCAGATATAGGTGTGGTTTGTTTTTTTGATGCCAGAGCTGAGCACAAAACAAGCAGGAGTGTGTGAGGAATTAAACACCTGGGTCATCCCACAGCCTTGTCCTGGGAGATTCCTGCTGTCTGGCTCTTGTCCTGCTGCTTCTTTGTGGTTGCCTCCCCATTCCAGAGCTTCTTTAAAATTCAGAAGCCAAATTGTAGAAGCAAATCTGGTTGTTTTGTTTTTTTTTTTTCCCCTCAGACAAACTGCTCCCCACCAGCCCCAGGATGCAATTAAACAGGGCTGTGGCAGCCTCCACCTTGGCTCTCACTCACAGGGGCCTTCTGGGGACAGCAAAGTCTAATTTTATTAGCTTCATTATCCTTTCCTCAGGAATTAATAGCTTCTGAGACTCGTGGCCTGGTGTGGCTGATTGATGTCATAATTGAACAGCACCGGGGAAAATTTGCTGCCCCCATCTAAAGGTCCAAACAGGACACAAACCCTCCCCATCTGCTGGGGAGGATGCTCTGGCTGTGCCTGAGGGTGAGGGGGACTGCCCAGATTGAGCACAGAGCTCTCGAGGGGGTGGACACTTAACTAATGCTTTAATTTTTATTGAAAACGAAGCTTTTGGGGCAGGTGAAATGGCTGCCTGATGTTCTGCATGGAGAACGTGGGAACAACAGGTTTGGGGTTTTTTTTCCTATGAAATTCCAAGCTAAGGAGATGTCTCTGGTTGTGGAATTATGTTTTCTGGCTGCTGGTAAGACATGGAGAGGTTTCAGCTTGTGTGGGAGCTTCTACAGGCAGAGGCTGCAGCAGCTGGAATTCTGGAGCTTTTTTTCCTTTTCCACACATTAAGCAGCTGCCCAGAAGGGCCTGTGTTACCTAAAATACCTGTGCTTCAGGAGATTTCAGCCTGGAGTAGATGCTGTAGCTGCTTCTCTTGAAGTTCACTGTCTTTTGAAACAGAAATAGCGAGGACAGGGGGGGTTATTTTATCTGTCGAGGCATCTCAGATCTGAGGGAGAGGCATTAAAGGGAGAATTTCCTGTAGCCTTTGCAGTTGTGTCCCAGAAAGCAGCACCTCGGTGCCACAGGAGGCTGGGACGGGGGAATCTGGTCACTGAGGCCAGAAGATCACTTGGATTGTGTGGAAATGGAGCTTTGCAGGTCCCTGATGTTGATGAAGGGAGGTTGCTGAGGGAAGACACAGCATCCTTGCAAGGGCAGCTCCTGCCAAAGCCCAGCTCCTGGAGCTCTCATCCCTGTCAGCACTGTGATCATTCCTGCCTGGGAGGAGAGGGCAAGCAGAGCTGGTTTGCCCCAGAGGTGGGGCCCTGGGGCTCAGGGCTGGAGCCACTGGATGGCACTGCTGCCTTGCACAAACACGGGAGGAGCTGCCTCGGTCTGGGAGGTAAAAAGGGAATTGCAGCCAGGGATGGAGCTTGGGAATGGCAGCTCTCCCATCACCGTGGTTGGGTCCTGCTGAAGGGGCATGGGATGCAACTGGGGGTGTTCTCCAGCAAGGAATGGCATGGGAAGCCTTCAGCTTGGGCAGGCTTGCTCTGAAATGGGTGGCTGTGCCGTTCTCCCAGCCAGCTTTTGGCTCAGGTGGGATCAGCCACCACCCAGAGTCACCCAGGAAGGCTGGAGAACAGGCAGCTGCATCCCAAACCTCCTCTGGATGCACTGGGGCATCTTCAGACCCTGCCTGGTGCTGGGTGGGTGAAGGGCAGCACTGCCAAAAGGCTCTCAGGGCTTTGCTTCCTCCTCCCTTTTCTACCCTGGGCTGACAAATGGGAAAAGCCCAAGGAACACCTGGCAGAAGAAAACCTGCAGAGAGAATGAGCAGAGACACTTCTTGGACTGTGTTTAGATTGTGTTTTGGACCAGCCACAGCCAGGGGGAACTTCAGGAGACAGAACAATGATGACAAATCCAGGGAGTTCACAAGGGGAGAGAGACGGATAGAAAAACTTTGTGTGAGATCAGCAAATGAAAACTCAACCACTTGACCTTCTTTGAACTTATTTCAAATCCATCAGGCACGGAGAAAATTGAGGCTATAACTCAGGTTGCTCCTGTTGGTCACATTACCATTTCCATTACACTGGGCTGTTTGTCTTAATTGAGCTGGAGCCTGTCCTATGACTAATTGCCAGGTCACACCAGCCCTAAATTAAAGAACAGGATTTCTTACTTTTAACAACTTTAAAGTCCAGTTATCATCACATTTCCTCCAAAAGCCTGTGGGTTTGTTTTTTTTCCAGGCAGGCTAACTAGTGTGCCCAGTTCAAACCAACCCACATTTTTCTTTTTGGGATGGTTATTTATATTCCAGTGGTGCCTACACATAAAATGGCCAAGGAGGTTGGTCTGAGCCCTGGGAATTCACTGTGTCAACAGCAGAAAAAAAGGCAAGAAATCTGCTTTCTGCTCAAACTTCTTGCAAGTTTGAGGAAAGAGGAGATAAGTAAAAGCCAACATGGGTTTGTCAGGAGAGGAACATGTCAGACCCATCTGCTGCCTTTCCCTGTGGGGTATCAGTCAGGGATTCGTAGGTTTGGGTTTCAGATGCTACAAGAAGAGCAGATGCTGCCCAGAAGTGGGTTCTGCAGGGAAAATGTTATCATCCTCTTCTAGTCCCTGCTTCTGGGGCCTTGGCAGCTGCTCTGCAGCTGGGTCTGGACACCTCCCTACAGCCCAGAGCTGATGGAGGGGTGTGAGCTCCAGCCTCAGAGGGCTGGAAGGGAGTGAAAATGCAGTGGTTTAGTGTAGGGAAGGCAGGATGGACATGATAGCAGCCTTCAAGCACAGAAAAAGCTCCAGTAAAGCAGAAATGATCTGTTTTTTGTGCCCACAGTGGCCAGTGCAGAGCCCACCGTGGGGCACTGACAGAGCCTCATTCCTTGTCTCATGGGAGTATAGGAATGGGTTTTATCTCACTTATCCCTCTGTCCAGCTGCCAGTGTGGGGCCAGGGAGAAAGAGGACATTTAGGGGACAGCAGGAGCTGCAAAAGAAAGCAGAACTTGCAGCAGCAGGCAGGGAAGCGAGGTGGGAATGCAGGGTGGGAATGCAGGTTGTGGGGATTCGTGTCATCTGTGCAGCAGCACTGAGTGCTCCTCAAAACCTGCTGCTGGGCTCTCCTGATGAGCAGCTCTGAAAGGCAAAACCCAAGGGGATGGTGGATTCTGCTCACAAATTATTCTGTCCTGTGAAAACAGCCCAAGGGATGAAGTCCAGTCAGGCGAAGGGCAGCGGGCTGGGGAAGCTGCTCCCCGTGAAAAGGGGGCTGTTTAGGGCAGTGACAGGGATTGTTCAGCTCATTAAGCAAATACAAGGCCCCTCAGTTCCCTTGGTCTCATCCTCATGGCCCTGGTGGGGTTTGCTGCCCAGGACAGTTACTGGGGTGTCTAAAACAGGGGCAGAGCTGGGCAGGGCTCGGGGCTGTGAGAGCACAGAGGGGGTTTGAGCTGCCCAGGGGACACAGGAGGGCAGGGCTGGCTGTTCTTGGTTACCATCATCACAGTGCACTCATCATGGTTGAAGGGCCTTGCTCGTAATTACTCTCTCTATAAATTGCACATTCGTTTAAAATTATTATTACAAGATGCCTGGCTAATGATTCTTCCCCTCTGGTTATTTATAGGGCGTTTCCTTGCCATCAGCTGGGGCTGCCAGGATGGGTTCCAGGCTCTGCAGCTCCGGAGCAGGGATTGATAAGCCCTTTGTGGCTTTCAATTAGGGATGAATTACAGTAGGTCTGGAGGGAGCAGGGGATGTGCTGAGCCTCTGCTTCGCTGCAAAGTACCCAGAGATGTCCACAGGCAAATATTCTGCTCAAGGGACACTTATCAAAACAGTTGGGTAATTCCAGTGAAGGCTGAAGTGCCCTCAGAGGTGACACAATGATCTGGAGAAGGTTCTGAGGCTGAGACAGGAGGGACCCCATCAAGAGTGGTGTTCAATAGATAAATACAGACTCATTTCCCCATTTAGGCAATTAAAAAAAAACCTCCAGGTACTGGATTGTATCTGTTTGAAAGTCAAGCAAACTGCCTTAAAGTTTTGCACTGTGATTGGGGCCAAAAAGCCTCCTGTTCCTCACCAGGGGGATGGGGCAACCCAGGTTCTGTGTGTCCTACAGGGAGCTGAATAGAACTTGAATGTCATATATATTATAGTTAATATTTATATTCAAGAATATAATATGAAATATATAATCTTGTATAATTATAGCTGAATGTCTTAAGTGATCTGCCTTCCCAGGGGCTTTGAGCCCATTCTAACAGCGTGAAACAGCTGAAGAAATGCTTCTTGGACCTCATTCTTTGTGTGTTGCACCAAGGAGAAGTCTGGCAGTGCTGCCTCCCCCTCCTCTCCCTGCCCAGCCCAGCTGGACACGAGGCTGTGCAGGATAAATGGGGTGTGTTTTGCTGCTGTCAGTGCTGGTATAAACCCTGTCCCTCGGGATTGATGGCACAGGGCATCTCCCTCGGCCTGTCCTGCCCCCTCCTGATCCATCCTCTGCCTGTCTGGCAGGTCCTGCAGCTCTGGGGTGTGACAACATCAAGGTGACACCTCCCTGTCCTGCCCCCTGAGGGTTCCTGGGGAGCTCACTCAAAGTCAGCTCCTCTGGGGCTGATGTTTTCCAATTACAGCAGCTGGAATGGCAAACTATTGGAAAAGGCTTTGCCCAGAGCTGTGCTGATCTGCAGTGGCCGTGGATCTTGCTCCACAAAGATATCCTGATTATATATTGATTAATATAATCCCAGGCTACGCTAACTCCTTGTTTTTAATGTGACTTATTAACAGTCACCTGAAGGAAGACAAGTCCTTTAAAAAAGAACAAAACTCAGAAAACCAGCTTGCTGCACAAACCTTGTGAAAGCCCCTTTACCCTTGGCTGTCCCCCAGACCAGTGGTTTTGACTTCACAACAAAGATTTTTCTCCCACTTTTGTCCTCACTGAAGCCATCCAGGAGCCAAGGGAAATGCTTGGAAACAAGAGCAGGGTCTGCTGAAAGGGAATGTGAGGGAGCAAAATCCCCAGCAAGAGAAGAGGTCAAGAAATTATCAATAGGAGAGTCTGTCAAGGTGGCAACTTGCTCAGGTTTGATTCCTGTGAATATGTCTTATCTGATTAGCTTTACATCTCGGGGCTATTATGGGAGTGTATTGTGTTGGAAACCATTCTCCAAACTGAGAAAGTGCCCCACTGCTTCTCAGGCCCTTTGTGAGAGCCAGGGAGTGGGAATGTTTTGTATCTGGGATGAACCGTGGCCTCTCCTCCCTTCCCGATGCTCGAGAGATTGTTCTCTGATTTGGACACACTTCAATGGACACTTTTTAATAATCTTTCTTCTTCTTTTTTTTTTTTTTCTTTCCTGCTGTCCATGGGTCTTTTGTACATCCTCTTTCTTCCTTCTCGAGCCTGAAAGATAGTCCTGAGGATAACAAGTCCACTTGTCTCCTGCTTTCTGAAATGTACCTATTGATTTTCGTTGGGTTTCTCCAGCCAGCTGGGCAGATGATGGATCACTGAGGACAAAGATGAGCTGGAAAGCAGATGAGGCTCCCAGAAGGCTGAAGCTCTTCCACCCTTTTGTATGTAATGGGAGCAGGTTATTCTGAGCTGGTGCAAAAGCTGGTGCTGGCTTCCCACAGTGCAGCCAGAGGCACAGAAAATGTGCTACCCACGTGGAGATGGGTATTTTGGGTGGGATTTGTCCTTGTTCTTGACTCCTCACCCCAGTTCTGGGTTGGTTAAATTCATCTGAAGTGTACTCCCTCATTTATGGGAAGTGTTTTGGGGGGCAGAAGCAAGGAAAGAGAAGAGTAGGCCATGAGGTGATGATCAGAAGTGCAGAATTCCTTTGCCTGGGTACACTGGTCCCAGGGGGATTAAGATAACTGGATATTTTTCATCCCAGACTTGCCCTGCAAATCTGTATTTACCACTTATTGTGGAGAACTTCCAGTTCCCCAAAGCTCAGCTCGTGCCTTGGGGGGTCCCTGGATGGGAGATGAGAAGCAAGGAAATAGAAACATCTGTGGTGGTGTCTCTCTCCAGAGAGCCAGGCCTGTTTGTTCTCTTTCTGGCCTGGATGGAGAAATTGCTGTTCAAGCCAGGGCAGGGTCCATAGAACTGCTTGGGTGAACCCTTGACTCTGCAGGCACCAGAATTCTCAGTGACTTCAGTGGCACAAATGTTTTCTTGAGTGGATTTTTTGGTGCTTCTCCTCATTCTTGCACTCAGCTGGTGGAGAAAATAAAGCAAGATATGTAGGGGAAGAGAAAGATGCTCTGTGTGACTCCTTTGCAGAGTCAGCGTTGGGTTCCTGCTCTGCTTTGCTGTCTGAAGGAGCTTCTAATTCAAAGTTGTTTCCAGCTGTTGAGCTTGACCTGTCAAAGAATTATCCTCTGGGAGCATCCTGTCTGCCTCTTAATTTTGTAGCAATGTAGCTTTTGGCCTCCCACTTATTTTCTTTGGTTTCAAGGGAAGGAAAGAAGTAAAAGAAATGGAAGTGGGCCGAGCACTTTTTCTTCTTGGGGTTCATTGTCCTCCCCAGGAGGAGATTGCACTGGTCCCTCCTGACACTCCTCCACCCTTCCCCCTGCATCCTATCAGGGCTGCCCAGGGAGCCCAAACCAAGCAAATACTGTTTCCAGAGGATTAGATTAGTTGTGGTGGTTCCTGCTTGCCGTGGGCTGATCCCTCCCCAAAGGGCAGCCCAGCAGTTGTTTGTGCAGGGCAGAGATAAGGGGCAGCATCAGGCTGGGAGTTTGCACAGGCTCCTGGGTGGGGATGGGGCCAAAAATCCCCCGTCACTGAGCCCTGGGAGGGGGAAAACCATCCAAGGAAACAAGCCCCTGGTGTCACCCTTGGTTGGATGCCTCCCAGGTGGGTGGTGATGGAGGGTACCACGACAAAAATATCTTGTCCTTTCTCTCTTCATGACTAACCATTTCAGCTTGAGTTTTTCCTGCCTCCCTGTGCAGCATCCTCTTCTACCCAGTGAGTTATGCTTTGATAGCTTTCCTTTGCTCCAGTCACCACACTTGTGTTTTCTCCTCTGATTCCAACAGTTCACTCCTCTCAGTGACTCACTTGGACTCAAGTTGGGAGTCTGTAAAAGTAAAATGTGAGTGATCTGTGAGGAGTCTGGGGGGGGATACTGGAAATACACTGGATTTGGAGAACAGAACCCAGGCCTTGGACTTCACAGCACGAGGTGAACCAGATGTTTGGCCCCTCAGTGATGTGAGTTCCTTTTGGAATGGGGATTTTGAGGGAGAGAAAAAACAAACTGCCCTTCTCTGGTGATGGAAGTAGGGATGGAGATTTCTAATCATCTTGACTCTTCCTCCTGTTCTTTTTTTTTCCTCAATCAATTGATTTACGTGGAGCTGCTGTCCTAAAGGCTAATGAGGCAGCAGAGAGATTTATGGATGATATTTTCCTAGCTCTGATGGGACTACTTTAATGCCTAATTAACTCTGTATCAAGGCATACCAATCCTCCTGAAATCTGAGCCACTGAGAACCCGGTTCTTGTTCATTTTTCACCCAGGACCTGTGAAATCCGAGTCTTCTGCTGCCCTGATTCCCTTGTCGGGGCTCAGCAGACCAACAACCCCCCTGGCCCTGGGGATGAGGCTCTGCATGCAGAGATTTTGGGGTTTCCAAGATAAGATGTCACCTCGTGGTGAGGAGTGAAGGTGTGAGAAGTGAAATCAGCTGTGTGGCTGAGGCAGGGGGTCTGCTGGGGGCTGGATCTCCTCGGGGATACCCTGGGGGAGACACAGACAGGGTCGGGAAGGAGGGAATCCTTCGGATCCCATGGAAAGAACAGTGTTTGTGGGAGGGCTGAAGGACCTCCTCTGTTCATGAGCCGTGTCCAGGAGGACACCAGAGCAGCTCCACACGGTTTGTTTGGAAACAAAAGCCCCCCCAAGAGATGGGAGCTGATGGGCCCTGGCTGGGGCTGTTGTGATGGAATGTGTCTGTCTGCAGAGCAGGATGCCTTCAAAGTGCTCTCAGGGGGATGGGGGCTTTTGGACTTTGAAGCTGATACTGTAATTAAGGCCATATTTATGTAGAAGTAAACATTTGGGATGAGAAGCCGGAGCTCCCTCCTTTCCTGCCGCTGGGGGATGAGGCGGGTGCAGCAACAAGTATTTTGCTTCTCGTTTTCTGGGCTTGGCAATTGCCAGACTCCTCTCTAGCAGCATATGCCCGGGGTTAGGAGGGATCGCTAATTTTCATCGAGGAAGCCGCTGCCAAATGGCTGCTCATGTGTCTCTGCACATCACTCCTGGCAAATTCCGTGCTTGGGATGCCTGGGGAATGACTCCGAGGGTTCAAGAGCAGGGCACTTCTCTTAATCGTTCTTTAGGAGGTGGGTTACAGTAGCTGCTGCAATCTGTTGTGTAAAACACAACACGGAGAAAACAGAGCGGGGAATAAATGGGCTCTTCCTGAAACCATCAGCACCTTGGAGTGCAGTGGGAGGACGGGTGAGAGTCCTCAGGAAAGTGGCAGGATGGCTTTTATCCACCTGAATCCCGTGTTCCACCAGCACCTGTGCTGCGCTCCCCTCCCCACCACCTCAGGGCATTACCTGGCCCCCTCCAGTTCTGAATTAATGCCGAATTTCTCTCCTCTCACCCTCCCCCCTGGCTGAGCCCCGCTGGAGCTGTGTGTGAGCACATCCAGGCTGTGCTTTATGCTTCCCTGGGAGCACTTGGAACGTGTCACCTCTCCTGATTATCGTGGAGTGCTGTCCCCGGCTAATAAGCTCTCTCTGCAAGCACCATTTGCTTGCTCTCACTTGGAGTGGCTCTGCGTTTTCCAGGTCAGCTCAGCTCTGAGGCAACGCTGGAAAGTGAGAGCTGAGCGTTGGCAGAGGGGAGGGAAGGAGAGAACTGTTCACCTGGAAGAGGTGCTTCACCTGAGAGGGGATTGGGGTGCCTGGGGCAGCTCTGAACACCCCAGGAGCTGAGGGTACAACACTTGGTGCTTCTTTGTGGGCAGGGATGGGCATCATTTCCCCTCCCTTCTCGTGCTGTGAGGGGTGTCATCCCAAAATGTTTCACTGCCCTTGGAGCAGCAGTCCATGCTGGAGAGGGGAGTGCAAGCACTGGGGCAGGAGCAATTTATCCTCTTCTATTCCAAAGGGAAACCAAAGCAGCTTCATGGGCTGCCCAGTGCCCAGCTGAGCCCCTGCTGAAGGTCTGTGCTTCTCCCAGGTTAAAGCCCATTGGGTGAATTCCACCCTGTCGGAGCTCAGCAGTCCCAGGACACTTCCCTCCCTCGGTTCCTTTATGAATCCAGGCTCTGGGGCTGCAGCACTCCGCTGGGTTCCCTCTGTGGAACACCAGAACCGGGATCTGTGTTGTCATCTTCAGCCCCAGAGGTGGAGCTTCTCGATAAGTAAACATTACACGGGGTTATAATTAAGTATAATACAAATTTCCAGGAGTTGTGTGGATCTACAAGTGGGAGCCAGCCTGGACTGACTCCTCTGTGTGAGAACCTGCTTCTCTTTCTGGGCCACTTGTTTATAGAGCTTGGTAGAAATGGGTTTGGGAGCAAGATCGTGGCATGTTGATGTGACCTTCAAAAGAGGAGAGGGACTTGAAGGCTCAAGTACAGGCTGGAATGTCTTATTTCATCAAAGACACAAGAAAAGTTGGGTTGATTGATGTATAATTCTCTAAGGGAACAGAATTTTATTAGAGGAAATGACTGCCCAAAAAAAAAAACCAACCCAAACTTAAAATAATTAATATCAGCACTTCCAGTTTTTTAAGTGCTGTGAAGGAGAGAGAAAATGAGAATTTATAATCCAGAGCACAGGAGCTGAATTCAGGGGGCTGTGTTTTATCCAAGGTATTGAACAAGCTGATTGAGAAGCAGATATTTTACAGTTTCAATTAGCACAGATTACTTCAGTACTTTCTGGGCTACCAGACACTAATTATTTTTTGTGATGAGGAAACTCTGCAGATTTTTCTAATCACTCTCTGTACGTATGGAACGAAATACAACAATGAACTGCAGTGACAGGGAGTCAGGTCTCTCAAGAACTTTATCTCCGAGAGGATGATGGTTCAAAAAACCACTGAAATTTAACACAAATGTACAATTAGGGAAATTAATAGTGTTTATTGGCAAATAGGCAGCACTTCAAAATTCTTTTCATTGGGGGCTGTGTTGGGGTAGGTGGAGCAAGGGGTGTGTGAGGATGGATTTTGAGAAGGAAGTGGCACAATTTGGAGGATTAATGACTCTGTTTCAGCCCCTTGTGGCTGAACTCCCTCAAACTGCCTGGTTTCGGTCACTTAAACGAGGAATATAAACTGGGAGCACAGCGGCTGCAGGGTCCTTAATGGGCTCCCATCCATCTTGGGATGAGGGGAGGGATGTCCTGGGTTTGGGAGTTGGCTCCCCCTTTTTTCCCTGGAATTCTTGGTTCCCATTCCCAAACTTGCCAGCACAGGCACCTCAGAGGCTGCTGGAGGGGAGCAGCTGAGCCCTTGCCCTGCTCAGGGGCTGAGAGAGCAGCTCTCAGAGCACAGATGGTAGATGCTTTTTGAGGATTAATAGAACTTAAAATCTATTTCCTCTGTCTTTTTTTTTTAGGACAGCCCTGTAATTTTTTCATAAAAATGAGAAGAAGGGCTCTATTTGTCTGCCACACATGTTGTGTATTACATGCTCCTGGAGGACAGAATGGCTTTCAGTAATCACTTGCATCTTTCCTGTGCTACCACAGCTGTAGGAAAAAAACCCCCAGACCACCTTCCTGCTGTTCTGGATGCCTGTAAATGTATTTTGCAACAGCCAGCCCCAAATTCTGTGGTTCTGAGCTCTGCTTTCTGGCTGGGAGGGGATGAAATCTTCCCTGAGGGAGCAGATCCAGCCCTGGGGACTGGCACTACCTGTCTGCTGTGCAGGACCTTGTCCTCCCCCTTCTGCAGGATCCCAGCTCCCTCCCCACTGCCTGGCAAACACAGATGTACCACCAGGCTGCCAGTGGAGGAGCAGCCCCAGCCAGGGGCTGTTTTCCTGGAGGTTGGAGCAATTAGAACAGCAAACTCGTTAGCATTGTCCTCCCCTTTGAGCGGGGGCCAGAAGTGTGATGCTGCTGCACTTTGATACAGAGAAAGCAAACTAATTTAAAGGGAAGCAGATGAAAGGCGAAGCAGTTCTGTGTGGTGGTAACTTTTATTTTTGCATCCCTTTGGAAGCTTTTATCTCCCGAGCAGCCACCCTCTTTACAATTGCATAATCGGGATTCAGTCGAGTTTAACAAGCTCACGCTGTGATATTGTTGGGAATTCACAGGCCTGTGTGTTCCTGGGTGCTATTTAGGAGACTAATTGACAGTAATAGTTTCATGCACATGATGGATTCCAGCCCCCAGCGCTCGCCCAGCCCTGCCAGGTTTTTCCATTGCAACCTTATTGTTGCCATCAACAGGCAGAGTTTCTGTCTAATGCCTGAGAAGGGACCGTGTGTTCGTCCCTGCAAAGGGCCTGGAGCCCTTTCAGAAGGAAGGAAATGGGAGAATATGAAGCTTTATTATTTATTTTGGTATTTACGCCCTCAGCCGGGGCGGGGAATGATTTAAATGGAGGTGCCAGGGGAAGGTGATCTCCTGAACTCATCACTTGGTGCCTCGTGGGAAGATCTGCTGCTGCCCAGCACGGTTTGTCAGGTTCAGTGAAGGAGGGACCAGAAGGAATTACTTGCCCTGTGCGGGATGGGAGGTCAGCTTGAATGATCTGATAGTGCTTTTTGCCTCGGAATTGCTGACTTGTGTTCATAAAGCAGCAGCAGCCACACACACAGACCCAGCTGCAGGCTGAGAGCACTATTTGGGAGTGTGTTCAGCAGTTCCTATCTTGCCTTTTCCCTGCAAGTGTGGCCAGGGCAAAAATCACTCGGGTTTGTCGGGTTGCCCAGCAAGAAAATTGATGTGATTTCTTTGCAGGGGAGGGGGAAGAAAACTAAATGGAAAAAAACTAGAATGGATCAAAGCCACGTACTTTTTTTTATTATTTGAATGATTTCCACATTTTTCCCTGGAAATTTGTAATGGACCAAAGGTTTCTGTTTCAATAACCCTCTATTTTCTTGGGAAGAGCAGTAGAGAGAGGCTGTTAGCCCAAAAAAGGCAGGGCCTGGTGTAATAACAGGCATTCCAGCAGCTGCAGAGAAACCACTCTGGCCCTGCCCTATTTTCTGTGCCCAGGCAGAACTGAGGGTTTGTGATAAAAGTGTGATTTGGGAAGTCTGGGCTTTATGGGCCAGCACTCAGGGCGAGCTGCAAACACCTCCCCAGGGCTGATCCCCCTTTTTCTGGGGGACAGAATGGAGCCACAAGGATTTTTATCTGCTCCTCTCTCTGCTCCCTTGCAGCTGCTCAGGGCTGTGCTTTGGCTGCCCTTCTTCCCTGGGTAAATATGATTGCTCTGAGGAGAGCATGGGTAATAAAGGCCCCTGATTCCACATGGCAATTGTGCACATCCTTATCAGCCCCTTCCCAGGGGTTGTTTGCCTGGCTCTCAGTGCCATGAGTTGCTCAGGGAAGTCCTGTGTGGAAGATGTTCCTTTTCTCTGCCCCTTGGCTGTACAGTTGTCTGCAAATAAAAAAGAAATAAGAAAACCAGCTCAAACAGCAAGGGCTGTGTCTTCCCATAGCAAAAAATCACTGTGGTTCCACTGATCTCCTGAGCTATGAGGATTGATACTACCTGTTTGGGGTTTTTTCCCTCTGATGTGGTTTTAATCCTTAAGCAAAACAAGAGGGAAACTGCCATTTATGGGGCAAAAATGATGGCGAATGATGTCACTGCTTCATAAATATAAAGGAGCTGGATTTGTGAGTATTTCTAATCCCCTTGTCAGTGTGACACTCTCTAAGCATTGCCCTGTGCTGTTTTCTCTCCCAGCCTCACTTTCACCTGGTTATTTTGTCCCCTAAAGACAAAAGCAGGGCTTTGGGGTGTGTAGAACTGGTCTGATTTTAGCCCTCTGAAAGTTAGCTGCCTCATAATTAAAGCTTTGAGTTGTTTCTTTCTTTGCTTTCCCCGCTCTGTGGTCGTGTTTTAACCAGGAGGAAAATAAATAGGAAATCTCCCCGGACCCAGCTCTAAAATTGTATCCTCAGAAAATGCTGGGTTTAAATTGCCTGTGGTCCTGAAGCTGTTCCCAAGGCCCTGCCTTGATTTCAGTTAAGAGCAGCACTATAAATAAGTACAAATAATGGTAAATCTCCAAGTAATGTGGTTCTGTGATGGAGCAGCAGCTCTGAAAATCAGCACAAAGATGCTTTGCAACCCAGGAACTCCAACTGCTCTGTCAAGTACACTAAAACTCATGTAAGAGGTAAAGCCAAATACATCCCACAGCCTCACACTTAACCTCCACAAGTGCATTCTGTGCCATGAGTAATAATTTATTAGTGCAAATTACCAAAATAGATGATTAATTGCCTTGCATTAGCACTGTGTTCCACGGTGAAATTATCACTTCAGCCACGGCAGAAAAACATATTTCATCTCCTCTTCCCAGAATGAAAACAGTGGCACGTTCCTGTGTGTTAATCAAGCCCTTCCATTAATCAGGATAACACCCCCTAATTGTGATTACAGTTAGAAATCAATTAATGCTCACCTTAAAATAAAATCAAGCCAGGCAGTGGCTGCAGCCTCTGGCAGGGACTGTTTGTGTGCCTTTAGAGCCCCTGGGTGTCTGTGGCACCCCAAGCCCTGCCTGGCTTTGTCCTCAGCTGGACTTATTTGTTGCCTTTTCGTTTCCCCACTCCAAAACATTTGGGTGCTGCTTCCAGAGCAAACAGGGCTGGAGTTCAGGGGTATAAACATTCCTCAAAGGCAGAGAGGGCTTGGCTTCTGCAGGCTTAGAGTGAAACGTTAACTGGGAGGTTTTTTTGTCTCTCCTGATCCCTGGAACTAATTCCATTTTTGGCATCCTGCTCTGGCTCCCTCTCCCTTTCTGCAGCCTGAGCAATGCTGGGGTTTTTCCAGGCTCAGGGTTCAGGGGAATCTTTCAGATCCATGTAAACACTTGCAGGGCAAAGGAGAGGGGCTGGGGTGTCACACGGGGCTGGAGTGGCTGTTTGTGCACTTCATACCACCCTCTCTTTATTTATTGTTTTTTTTCCAGTATCAATCTCTTTTGGTGATCCCCCTCTTTAAATAAGCTCCCAAAAGTGAATCCGGTTTATTTTAACTTCTAGGTCTGCTGAGAAAACTGTTTTATTTCCCCCTGTAATAGCTCTCACTTCCCTCAGTTAGGGCTGCTGCTGTGTGTGGATGATTTTCCCCGAAGCAAAGTACTCCTTCTGGCCTCTGGGAAGAGCTAAAGAGTAGAAATTGCCCTACCAGCAGCACCGACACCTTCTGTCCCCTGCCAAGGAGCCAGATGGAGGTAGGATGTAATCAGGTCATTTAAGAAAAGGGCAACTGAAAGACTTGGAGGAGGCAAGAGCTGGGAAAGGCTATCACAGCTATTTTTGATTCTTAAAGAGGAGAGATTAATTTAGATCGTCTGGTGTACACAAGTTTTTGGTTTTTTTTAACAAAAATCTGTTTGAAAACAAAGGGGCCCAGTTCTGACTGTTCTTATGGCCTTTGTCATTAACTGTGCTGATGAAAAGAGAAACAAACGGCTCCTGCATCATTACTGAGCCCCAGCCTTTCAAACAAACAGCTCCAGACACAGGGCTTTGTTCAGAGCAGAAAGGGAAGGAACAAATTCCCTGGATGCAACGGGGGCAGAGAGGAAATTCGGTATCTAATGGGGCTGATTAGGGGAAGACAAAAGTCATGTTGCCTCGAAAAAAATCGCGTTGCTGGAGCGCTGCAAAAGTCAGTGGAGCATCAGGAGCTCAGCCCATAAGAAAGGGGGGGTTCCAAGGGTTACAAACTGGGGGTCAAGGAAGGTGTTTTCTGTCACTCTTAAGCAGGGACTTGGTGAAGCAAAGCTCAGCAGCAGCTCTCCCCCGAAGAAACAACCACCAAGGTGCTGCCAGCTCCCCCTCAGCTGGTGGGGACTGATGGGTGGTCAGGGAGGCTGAGCTGGAAAATAAGGGGAGAGGGCTAAACCCCTTGATTTTGGTGGTCTTTCTTCCCCTTGCAAGTGTTTGAGTCTGGGAGCACTGAGGGAACCCAGGAAGGAGCTACAGAGGACTGTGCCACTGGAAGAATCACAGCAATTTAGTTACCACATTTTAAAGCTCAGATAAGTTCAGAGCAATGCTGGTCCTTGGGATTCAGAGAGTTGAGGGACTCACAGCATCAGGAGCCAACAGTGCTGTGCAAGCCCTGGGATTCCTGCTCCTTCTCCTCCTCCTGTTCTCCCTCCCAGGAGCAGATTTTACCTTTCTGGCAGTGGTTGATGGAGCTGTGTGATTAGTGAAGTGCTGAATGAGTGGAAACTGCTAAAAACAGAGGTTGAAATGTTGTAAAGCAGGTAATGGTGAGGTTGGGCCTATTCATAAAGCAGTTCCAGGAGTCACTGGGCTCTGCTGCTCCGTTCATCAGGCAGGGCTTGGTGATCTCCTCACTGTCATAAGAATTCTAACACAAATACAGCAAAAGCAGTGAAAACTCAAACTTGATTAGGAGGGGCGAAGTCCTGCCCTTCCCTAATTGGTTTGCATCACCTTTTTCTCTCAGCAGGGAGAAAGCAGCTGTGATAGCAGAGGGAGGTATTGAACTGACCTTTTCCCCCCTCCTGGTTAAGTTTAGCTCACCCTCTGCCCAAAAGCTCTGCAAATCAATTAGGGCTGACAAGCCCACCTTTAAGTGCATCAGCAGGGCAAATGGCAGTGTCTCGGTGCTAAGGGAAACTCTGACCAGCCTTTCTGACCTTGACTGAAGTCAAAAGGCTTTGTGGCACAAGCAAAACAGAGAGAAAATCGTCTCTTTTTGGAAGGGGCTGCTGGATTGCTTTGGCTGAGGCAGGACCTCTTATGGGCTGCTTGGAGGGAAACTGAATTTACAGCACTGTGAATTCATCCTTCCTGTGAGGAGGCACCAGGAATTCCTCTGAGAAACCCAAACTCGGGGCTGGCATTGCCCTGAGGAAATGAGTGAAGCCTTGAAGGACTTCAAGCCTGTATTACCTTTTAATATGAGGAACTTTAATAGAAAGGCTGAAATGTTTCTCTCCATTGCAGTGCCTCAGCATTTCTATAGCCATATTTTTTTCTCCTCTTGCCAGTCTGTTATCACTGATGTATCAATTCTTTCTACTTCTCTGAGCACTTAAATTGAAATAAAATAAGGTTTGGGCTTTATGTATTTTTAATTTAATGAAACTGGGCTTAAAGTTGTTGAAAAGTAGTTCCTTGGCAGGGAGAGTGCTCCTGCCTCTGCCTGAAGTCCTCAATAAAGCAGAGCAGGAGGATGGGCAGATGCAGGGTTGGGAAAATAAGGCTTCCTCCCTTATTTTGAGTCACCCCCTTTTTCATGTTAATTCTGCCTGTGTTTTATGTATATTTATCTGATGTAGCCCTGTCCTCTCCTTCTCTCAGCTAAGCTGCTGAGGCAGAAAGATCCTCTTGCACTCCCTGTCCTCCACTGCAGCAGATCAGGACTGGTGGGAAGGACTTGGAGCTGAGACTTTACCTCCAGCACAGGCAAAAAGCCAAGTGTGATATTTGTGTATTTGTAGGAAGGGACAAAATATCCAGATTAAAAAAAAAAAAACTCACCTTTTGTAAAAGTGAAATTAAAAAAAAAAAAAAGGTTTTGCTTTCTTGGGATTGTTTTTTTTTTTTGGTGTTTCTTTTTGTGCTTTGAAATGCAAGTGTTTGGGTTCATGGGTGTTAGTTTGGATGGAGGGGGGAAAACACAGGAGTTGAGGGCATTTGGGTGGCTTTGGCTGAGCATTCCTGGTGAGGGAGCCGGACTTGAAGACCCAGAGGCTCTTTCCCAAGGGGACAATAAATCCCTGGCAGAAAGGAGTCCAGCCTGTGTTCCAGGGGGTTACAGTTGGCAGGGAGGACAAGAGGACTGTCCCCTTGTCCTGTGCTCAGTGTGGCCGTCCTGGCGCTGGCAGAGACACATTCCTTTATTGTTCCTGCTCGTTGGAGTCTCTTAATCAGTCGTGAACTGACACAAAACGCTCTCAGCGAGCAGTAATGGGTTTAATAATGATGGGTACAATGCTTTTCCCTTTGGAGAGGGCTCATGGAAGGAGGGGTTTCTCAAGCAGCACGTAAATGAAGTTTGGAGCATCTTTGGGGTCACTGGGGGAGAGTCTGAGGATCAAACAGGGGTCCTTTTTGCAGCCTCCTTATCCAGCCTCACCCACTGAGACATTAAAAGGGGACTTTTAAAGGGACTTGAGTAGTTCTGCTCCTGCAGACGTGGAGGTTTTCTGCTGGAAGCTGATTCCCAGTGCTGGGAAGGCGTGTTCCTCACTGGGGAGCAATCTTTTGGCTTTGCTCCAGATGACATTTTCATTTAAAAATTAAAAATAGAAAAAGAAACTGGCTTAGATCAACCTGAAACTGTTTGTTCACAAATTGATTTGTTTCTTTTTTTTTGGGGAGGCATTCCTTTTGTTTTGTCTCAGGACAACAAATACTTGAGATGTATCAAAATCTCCACCCCTGAGGATTTGTTGCTGATCTCTGTAAGGATTTGTAAGGTGTGCTGTGATATTTTTTCCCAATTAGGTTAATTGGTCCTTAGATTTTTTGTTTGTTTCTTTTCCTGTAAAGAACTTGGTGCCTTTTTGATTAAAAGAAAGCAAAGACTTAGCTGACCCCCCTCCCTTCCAAGCTCTTTCCCAGCCCTCCTGGTGCTTCTAAATCTGATTTTAAGTGTCTTCAGTCAGAATCACACAGGCCCTTCATTTGTCCACGTGTGAAGGTGCCAATTTACTCTGTGGAGTAAATAAAGAAATTAAAGGATATAAACCCCCCCCCCCCAAACAGTAAAATGGAAATATCCAAATTCAGCAAGTCTACAGGAAAATGTCCTGTGTCTAAATGGCAACCAGCAGGGAGGTGCTGCTGGGAGTGAGGCTCAGAATTCCTGGAGAACTGGGGAAGGACGTCCCAATGTCAATTAAGACATGCAATGGCATCGTTATCAGGTTAACCAGGGAGTCACACAAGTCACAGCCCTCCCTGGCTGCCTGTTAGGAGCAGTAATTGAGCAGATTAAATCATCAGGGGGGTGCTGTGCTGTCCAGGTGCTGCAGGATGCAAATGCCAGTCACTGGCAGAGGCTGTTCAGAGAGAGAACCAGGGGGGAAAGGGGATGGGGAGGAGGGCAAACAATGCCCACATGAAGGTTGTGTCTGGCTGGGAGCATTTCAGACCCTAGAGAAGGGCTGAGGCAGCTGCCCCTTTATTCCTGATGCTCTCCCAAAATTCCCACTCTCACACAGAGGTGGATCTCTCCCCTTGCTCCACATCCCTGGCCCAGAAGGAAAAGCCTTGATCTGAGGTGTCCCTCTGCCCCTGGGGATGCAGGGCCCTGTAAGTGGAACAGCAGCAGCTCAGAACCTCCCTGCTCTGGGGGGATATAAATCTCCAAACTTTACCAATCAAATTATGGAAGCTCAGCATAAAGGAGATGATGGCTGTGCTGGAGCCACCGTGACCCCTGATGCATCAGGCTCTGGCAGGGGGCCAGCCCACCACTTAGTGGGATGTTTCTGGAAAAAAAAAGGAGGCTGAATGACGTTTTTCCATATTAATATCTATTCTTTCCCCTTGCCCCAGCATGTTAAATTCAACTTTGCTCCAGCCCTGCCAGTCCAGGCTTGTATTTCCATTTCCTAGCTGGGTTCTGGAATAGTGTGTTAATCCAGAAACAATTAAATAAAGTCCTAGTGCTAGCTGTTAATGAGAAGGAAATAGGGAGTTGTTTGAATCATCCCCCTATTATGTTCTGGTTTTGCAGCTTCTTCCTGACACAGTTGCTTTAATCAGATGGAAATAGGGAATTAAGAAGTTTGGAAGAATCACATCACCCAGGAACTTTCAAACCTTTGGGCCTGTTTTCCTTTAAGACTTAACCCCAAAGCTTTATTTTAAAATTGTACTCACTACGTGGTATTGTTTTTTATTGAACTTCTGTTCCATTTGGCAGGTTTAGCAGCTCATTAGGGCCTCCTGCTTTTCCTTTGACTTGGGTAATGAGCACTGGAAAGAATTGTGAGCCTCTATTGGTATTAATAAAAATTACAGTGCAAGGGGTCAGAGCAGATAAATCCTGCTCTTTGAGTGGTGTGAGAATTATGCAGCAAAACACCTCCTCAGCGAGGATTTAGCTCCGAGCTCGGTCTTGGAGTGCCCAGCTTTGTAAGCGATGCTTTGCCTCTGCTCCAGCCTAACAGCACAGGAGAACTGGCTCAGATGTTCAGCAATATTTGGTGCTCTCTGGAGCACTGGGGGCAACAGCTCTTGCCAGTGCCTCCCCTCGCTCCTGCTGGGGAGCAGCAGGAGGGTGAATCCTGTCCCAGACTGAGCAGATGGCACCAGATCCCTGCACGGGAGGCTCTTACCTTGACTCAGGACTTTTCTTTCAGGGTGAATTAGGGACAAGGAGGAGGATCCCTGCTCTGCTGCCCGTTCCTTCGGGTCTGTGGTCTCTGCTGAGCCCCTGCAGTGCTGCCCCTGTGCCCTCCCTGGCACAGCCTCTGCACTGCCCTGCTCTCCCCCAGCAGTGCTGGTTCCTCCGTGCTCCTCTGGCAGGGCTTGCAGTCACACACTCAGACTCTGCTGTCACCTCCAGAGCACGTGGGGCTGCTTTCCCTGCAGTCCCTGCACATAAATATTTAATCCCCACAACGGAGCAGTGGGAGGAATCCATTTAATTAATCCAAGTGCTGCTGTTCCTTCGTGTCAGGTGGATGTGCAGGGCTGAAGGAGGCTTTGGGTGCTGACCTGTGACCATGGCAGGGCTGGATCCTTTGCTGCAGAGGGATCTCAGTCAGACACTGAATTCCAGGTGGGATCCTCCACCTGCAAATGAAACCACATTGATTTTTTTTTTTTTATTAAATTTTGGGCCCAAGCTGGAACCAACCAGCAGCTCTGGAACCAACCCATGTGCTTTTCTAAAGGCATTGCATTTCATCCAGAGGAACTTGCAAAAAGGAGAGAGGATTCCTCCCCTCCCTTGGCCTCCCTGGGAGTGTCCAAGGCCTGGTTGGACGGGGCTTGGAGCGACCTGGGCTGGTGGAAGGTGTCCCTGCCCGTGGCAAGGGTGGGTCTGGATGAGCTTTAAGGTCCCTTCCCACCCAGGCCACTCTGTGATTCCATGAATGCCTGGAAGAGATTCCCCAGGGATGGGCTCACACAGCTCTAGGATGTACTGGAATATGGATGTGTGCTTGTTTTTGAGGCTGCTGCTGGATTTGGCTGGTGTTAGGAAAGCTTTGATCTCCGGTTCCTTTGAAACCCCACTTGTTGTCATAACGCAGGAACCAGGCTGAGCATCCCCCCGGGATCCAGCTTTGGGAACAGCACAGGACCAGCTGTGGGGAGGAGACAGGACCCTGTCAGTGCACTGTCCCCATCACACAAGCCCCCAGAGAGGTTGGGTGCTGCTGCTTCCCCAGGGAAAAGCCCCCAGGGCTGTGTCAGCTTTAAAGCATTTTAACAGCCTGGCTGGTTGTGGTCCCTCCAGAAAGCCCTGAACAAACTGTTCTGGGAAAACCCTCTGGAGCTGCAGCACCAATCCAGAGCTTTTCCTGGGCCGTTTAACTTCCTTGCCTCCCGATCTGGGAATGTTCTGCCGTGCCAGGGAGGGGGAGATGAGAGCAGAAAGCTGCAGCAGCCAGAGCTCCCCGAGGCCAGTCTGCCCTGCTGGCTCCTGGAGAGCAGTATCAGAGCATCATCCCAGTCCTGCCCCAGCTCCCTGCGTGCCAGGAATACTCAAGCTATTCTGGTCCTTCATTCAGCAATTCCTCGAGTGCTTCTCTCCCCTGGCTCTGCAGAGAACTCCTCCTGCTGGCATTAACTCCCTGCCTGCTGGTGCTTAATGGGGCTGGGGAGGTGGAAGAATCAGGAGAGACACCCTGGGGCATCCCGTGGTGTGGTTTTTTAGGGCACTCAGCTCAAATATGGGGTGCTCAGACCCTGTTCTGGCTGTTCATATATTGTTATAAACCACAAGTTAGAGGGGCCTTTTCTGTTCCCAAAGGAAAAAGGGGTGGAAGAGGCTGCACCATCAGCCGGACAAACCCCAACCTCGTCCTGTGGGAGGGTGATTTTTGAGGGTGTGGGTTCATGACAAGGACATCAGGGGCTGTGCTGGTGCTGCTGGAATTGCAGGGGGGATTCCAGCAGCTGGAATGACACGGGGACCCCGAGCAGGTGGTCTGAATGATCCTTCCCAGCCTTAAACATCGAGGAATTTACAGCACACACACAAAAATAGAGGCTCTTTCCTGGGTTTTTTGTCCTGGCCTGTTTTTTTTTTCCCCACTGCTATTTTCTGCTTTGCTCTCTCTCTCTCTCTCTCTGCCCACCTGATGTTCCCTTTTGGAATTACCCCCCAGAAAAAACAATGTTTTCTGGCATTGTTCAAAGCCCAGGCCTTGTTCCTCCCTTCCCAGGAGTCTCTCTGACATTATCTCTGCGATGTCAGGGAGTGTTTTTATAATGTCTGCACACTCTTCTCTCCCCACCACTTGATCTAATCTATCAGAAGGTTGGTTTTCTTTTTTTTTTTAATCTTTTGTTGGGAAAAAATTAGCAATTTTCTCTGCGTTTTCTGTCGTCTTTAAAGGCAGGCAAGGGACTACTGTCCCAGAATTGTAATAACTTATCTCTTCTTGTTCCCTGTGTTAGGTATTATTATTAATACTTATCAGCCTATTGTGTGTAGGAAATTAAAAGGCCTGAAGTGGCCTGGTGGGACTGAATGTTTTGTGTTAGAAACTGAGTTTGGAGGGATTTGTACCTTGGTCACAACCATAAGGAAAAAAAAAAAAGAAAGTGATTATGTGAAGTTTAAGAACTGCATTTCAAACTGGTTTTTGGTTTGTTGGTTTGGTTTTTTTTATAAGCACTAAAAAGGTAAAAAAAAGGGAGGAAACTCTTCCTTCATCCCCCAAAAGGCTAAAGGAGAACCATCTCCCTGCCCAGATGCAATTCCATTAAACAGATTTAACTGGAGATCCTCTGTGCAGAAAGGAGTTATTTGAAGTTCCTGTGAATAAATAACCTATTTCAGTTTTCATCAACAACTAATTTTCCTTCCCAGAAAGCACCCAGAGCAAATGTTGCTCTAAAATTGTTTAATTACAGTGTCTTTTGCTGCATTATGAACTTTCTGTCTTTCAGCATCTTTCTTCTCTTCCATTAAATCCCATTTTCCCCCCTCAGAGGCTGTGGTGTGAATGGAATCAGTGCTCAGAATGAGTCTGGGTTCTCTGCCTTATTAAATAACAGCAAAAAAAAAGGTTTCTCAGGAATCCTGGGGCGTGTTGGACTTGCCTGGTTCTTGTTTTCCAGAGCCATAAAGGTTTTTCAGAGCAGGCCTCTGCAAACACCAGGAGTTGGGTACAATTATTCTCCAGCTGCAAAAGGAATCCTCTTTCCATCCCCTGTCCTGACCTTGCCCAGCTTGGCCAAGGCCACAGCTAGTGATAATGTGGAATATATTCAAAGCCACTCTGGGTTTTGACCTGAAAGGTTAATATTAACAAACCCAACCAATTACCTTTAGGTGGAATCTCTTGGCACACAAATGGAAATCAATGTGGGAGCGTCCATTACTGGCTTTGTGGGTGTATAAATACAAATTAGGATCACTAAGAGAACAAAGAACGAGCCCAGAGTTATGCCTGGGGTTATTTCTGTGCTGTTGAGGTTTCCATGCCTTGCAGGATTTTGGGGTGTGGTTTTTTGGGGGGGATGAAATTCCCTTTCTGTGCTTCTTAAACTCATTTTGAGCAGAATTTCTTGGAGGGCTTTGGACCGAGGGAGGTTGATTTCCAAAAGTGAGTTTGCCTTCTTCCCCCTTTCTGTCTTGCAAGCTGGGAGTTGGGAGTAAGTTTTTGTAGGCTTAGCACATATTTTGGACTTCTAATGAGGTTTTTGGGCTGTGGGAAGAGCAATCCCCTCTCCAAAGGCAGTTTAAAGAGGGGAGGGATGGTTGTGGCTGCTCACAGTGGCTCAGTTCTCGTTCCTGCTGCTGTCAGAAACTCGCTGGATACCATAAAGACACTTCATCTCAGAAGAACCAACCCTCCTAGTTAAACTTGTGGCTGTCCCTGTACATGAACAGCCAGCTTTGTCTGCACAAGCAGCAGTAAAACATCAACCCCTGCTCCACAAGGGTCAGTTAAAAGCTACATCTTTTAATTATTTTCTTTTTTTTTTTTCCATGAGGAGAGATTATCTTTTAGCTGCCCCCAAACTGAGCCAGTGGCTTCCAGAGAGGGCCTCATCCCAGATACCAAACAGAATGGAAAATTTCCCACCCTTTCAAATAACAGCCAAGTCAGCACAGACCTGACAGTTTTATGCAGAGCTGGGACAGGATCTATTAACTTCTATCGGCTGATCTTGTCTCTGAGCGGCTGCAGAACCACAGGGCTGCAGCTCTGGGTGTTTAGCTAAAGGACCTCAGCTGAAAGGGGTTTATTTTTCCAGTGGTGCCCCAAGCTGTCTCCCAGACGTGCTGTCTGACATTGATTAGACAATAGTTGTGCTGAAGCCAGTACATTCTATCAAAGGGCTTGTGTCTTCCACTGGAGCAGGAAATGTAAAGCACTTTATGTGTAAAAAGAAATATTAATATTTAAGCTAAAAGTCACAGGGAAAAAAACCCCTTCTATTAACCAGAAACAGCTTTGGGTGCAGATTCTCTTTCTCCTGAACTTGCAGAAAGTTTAGGGGCTCTGTGTATCTTGCAGTTGTTAAAAGTAAAACCCTGAGAGCCCTCTGATGCAGCTCATCCTGTCTCTTGCCATTCTCTGTTGCTGCTGACACTCTTCACACGTCCATTTGCAGCACTAGATACCATAAATTACCTGGTAACAAATCTTCTCTTAGCCTGCTGGTAAACGTTTCTCTGCTATCATAAATTCAGCCTGATAACCAGATTGAAGGAGTGTAAAATGCCATATCAAGCAGATAGCAAAAAAGAAGAGATAAGGGGATGAATAAGCTTGTCCCTGCAAACAGGTGTTTGATCATTTGTTATGCCTTGTCAGAGCAAACAAACCTTTAAAAACAAGTAAATGGACAATCTGTCCTTTTCATCCACTTTATCTTGCAGGGCTGTGTCTGCTCTGTGCTGGGGGATTCATAACTCACCCTCCTCGTGCCTTGCAAATTGTTTCTATTATTCATGATTAAAGTCCGGAGCAGAAGGTCCTTGCATATGTGAGGAGACACTTGTTAGAGACATCCTGGTGTTGTTAAGACATAGATTCAGTCAAAGGTCATTATGAGAGCATCCAAATGCAGAGATCACACAGGGGGAGAGAGAGAGGAGGAAATTAGGGATGAATATAAAAGTGGGAGTGTGATTGGGAAGCAGGGAGAGGAGGAAGAGGGGACCCAAACCTCCAGCCTCCTCCTGCTTGAGCTTGAGACTGTTGAGGAACAGAGTTATTGATCCATTGAAAAAACAGACTCCATCAAGGTCTAAAACATAATTATTCAGTGGCAGAGCTGTGCCAGCCCCTGCCAGGCTGTGGGAACAGCCCAGTTCCAGTGGCAGCTTTGTCTGTTTTAGCTCCTCAGCCCCAGAAAATGTCCAGCCCCAGCTCCCCCTTCACTTCTGTCCGTGGGTAATGACACCTGACAGCAAATGCAAACACGGTGCTCAGGCTGAGCTGCTGCCCCTGCAGGGGTTAAAGAGGAATTTCCCCCCCTCTCCTGTGCCCTGTGAGACCCAGCTGATCTCACCACCCTTAAACCATCCCCAGCTTGCAGAAATGTGACACAAAAGAGCATTTCTTGTCCATCCAGTGGCACAAACCGTATTCCCAGTGAATAAAATCAGTTTTTTTTCTCCCATATATCACTGCCTCTTCCCAGCTCCCACCCACTAAGTGGATTAGACTGACTTGCATTCCATGTTTTCCCTGGCATTGATGCCCAGTGGTTTCAGGGGGGAAAGTGGCTGATTGTTGGGCAGCTGGAGAGCAGCCTTTGGAGGAGGCAGGGCATGGGAAGGGGCTGGGATGACTCAAAGCAGAGGGACCCAGCCCAGCTTGCCCTTGGAGGGTCCTGGCTCTTGTTTTGATGCCACCCAAGTGCCCAGGGAGTGACCTGGCCAAGGAGCTGGCACCTGAAACAGCATTTCATCCTTCAAATTAGGAAAACAGAAAGGAAGGCATTCCCATTCCCTATTAAAAAGGCAACATCAGCCTCTTTGATGAAGTTTATCTTGCTGCACAAAAGGCTGTTTTTAAAGCACTGGTGGTGTTGGCACAGGCATTGTGGTGAGAATTAACAAACACCCCACTGACAACAAGCCATTGTCTGTGGCCTCTTTATAATGTGATTTCAGGAAACTGCCAGCACGCCAAAATTAATGCAAATGAGTGCAAATTCACATATTGCAAAAGGATTAGAATATCATTAATGTGGGCATTAAATATTTAAACAATATCTCTATGAAAGAATTATGAGCTTTCAAAGCTTGTCTGTGTTTTATGACCACATTAAAGCAGTTGTAATGACATCTTCTATGCTGGGACTAGGAATTATCTCTCTTTTTTTTGGGAATATCAGCCCCTGATCGTGGCCAAAGCCACCAGGCTCCCCCCAGGTGATGGTGTGTTTTAATCAGATCTCAGCTCCAGTGGGTGTTTTGGGTATATCCAGTCAGCAGAGCGTGGACAAGAGCAGGAAGATTCTGAGAGGAGTTTGTAGGAGAGGAAAAAGAAAAAAGGATGGCCATGATCAGTGCTGGGACAGATGGAGATCAAGGCAGCTGTTTGAGTGGGAAATGTAAAACTAACACGAACTCTGATGGTTTTAGTGAAGACTCAGCCTGTTGTGAGCCTGGCAGAGCTTTCCCTGCCCCTCCAGGAGAACATGTAGGAGCTCCTCAGGGTCTCAGTTCTTTCTGTGTGATCTAAGAGGATAACTAACAGGTCCCCTTAAACATTTGGGATTGTCCCATCCCCTGCTCTGATGTTTCCAAGCTGTGATGTACAAGGGGATCTCAGCTCAGGACAAGCTTTTTAACTGGCTGGAGAAGGATGGTCAGGTGTGATGGAAATCAATTAGGATGACTGATCTTATCAGTCCCTAAATTTATTCCTCGTAATCAGCAGCCTCTCTTCTGTAACTGCAGGAACCATGAGGTGACCAGTGCATGGTCTGATTAAACACAACATGTTAATGATCCTCTGATGAGCAGCAGAACTGCTCCACAAGTCGCCTGGGTTTGGTTGTGGGCTGGATTTAAACATTTTCCCTGTTTAATGGCCAAATAATGAATGATGAACCCGTGCATGACACTCCTGTTAAATCCTTGGTGAAAACTGCTCTCCTGCCTAAGAAAGGCATCAAGCCCAGCTAAGGTGGTAGAAATTATAATTAATTCAGCTCTTGCATGAATAATAGTTGGTCAGAGGCTCAGCTCTAGGTCTGTGCTCACTTTGGGTTCCCTGTTTGTTATCACACCCCCAACTACAGCAACTGGGAGTTGGGGGATGAAGCAGCAGTGACACCTGAAAGCTGCAGAGTTATTTACTGGAACATCAGCTGGGAGATTTCCTGTGATCTGCTGAAAGAAAACCCTGGGGTAGATGAAAGGCAGACTCTGAAAGGGTGGAGACAAAGCTTGGTGTAGCTCGAAACAACTCCATAAATATTTCTTTATGCACAGCTGCTCCTGTGGGTGACTTACAGGGGTCCATCCCCTCCCCTTGCTGGTTTGGACAACCCCAGAACTTGTCATTTTATTTACTTTTTTTGCTTTTTTTAACTGGGTACATTCAGCAGTGTTTGGTTTCAAGTAAGACATTAGGAGAAGGTTGGTTTGTAGGACTGCTCGAGGAATAAGTGGTTTGAGGAACTGGGAGGATCTTTATCACTGGAGGGAACAGACTTGCTCAGCAAGGGGTCAGTGAGCAGCAAGGCCAGGGCAGGGAGGGCCAGGAACCCTTGGAGGGCTGCAGGTACCCCCCAAATGGCTTTGAGCCCAGATTTTACACACCCACAAAGTAAAATAGGGCAGGGCAACACTGTTCTTCCTCTGCTTTGATCAGGGTGGAGTTCCTCCAGAGCTGTCCTGATTAAATCAGAATGGTAATAAATTCGTGAGACTCCTTCAGGTGTTAAAGGGGGGGAGAGAAGCACATTCCAAGGGTGAGGAAAGGATGGTTTACCATTTCACTGCCACATGAACCTGCTGGCAGGAGGGTTGTCAGAGCTCACCAGGGGCCCAGGTTTCCTTTAGCTCCTCTCCTCCAGACCTGCCAAGCTGTCAGTGCCAGCAGGCTCCTCTGAGGAGTGAGGGACTGCAGAGCCAGCCTCGCTCTTCCAAACACTGTCATAATCTCTAATAGCTGTGCCTGTTGATAAATAGCTGCTCTGGTCAAATTATATGACTGTCAGCTCACACAGCAGCTCTGTCTAGGACTTCTTCTGTTTCTCTGTCTAAACACCCTCTGCTATTAATAGGAAAAAAAAAAAGTGTCATTTAATCCAGAGTTCTCTTTATTCCTCTCCTTTCAATCCTGTGACTTGTACAAATTATAAGCAAAATCAAAACTTTGGCTGGTAGCCTCCTCAAAGTTTCTACTTCTTGTAATAGGCTCTGGAGAGAGTTAAGGAGGGGTTTTTTTCCAGTTATTTAAACAAAACTGGCCTTTTTTCAGTCTTTATTTGCACACTGAGCGGTTTCTGGACTCATTGAGGACTTCCAGGTGCTGCCACTGGGCACAGGAATGAACAGGTTACTGACAGGGAGAGAAACCCTCAGCTCTGCCCACACTGATCCTGAGCTGCTGGGGATGGGATGGAGGGGATGGTGCAGTGATCCTGGGGGCTCCCCACCACTGCCAGCACTCCTTCACCTCCCTTGCCCTTTGTGGGCAGGGGATGTTCAATTCCCAGCCACAAAAAGGGCCCTGCAGGGGTGATTGAGCTCCTGGAGCCGCTCAAAAGCTGCCCTGCCCCAGAGAAAGGCCCTGACAGGCGGGGAGGGGAGGTCAGAGGTGCAGTTCATCACCTCCCTGGTAAAATTAAGCCAGGGGAGAAAATCAGAACACATTTGCTATTGAATGTTGGGTCACTGTGAAGCATCTTGGTGTGGCCCCGGTTTAGAATTCCCAGATGGGAATGGGGAAAAGTCCAAGGAAGGAGGAAAAATCCATTTGTTTCTCAGGAAGGAGGAAAAGGAAAGAGGGGGAGAGAAGGATTGGTTCAGAAAAGCTACAGAAAGCACAATTAGTGTCAGCTCTCCCTGCTGCTTTAACCTTCCACGAGGTCCCAAACAGGTTTAAATCTAATGGGGGGATTGGAAAATGAGAGAAATAAACCCCCAGAAGGTGAATCAGGCAGAGGCATCCTCTCAGTGCCTTTTCTGGGAGGGATGGAGCAGCCCAGGGCAGTGTGTTTGGCTGCTCTGATGAACTTCTGCTGAGGTTCAGGGTCCTGCTCTGCAAACAGAGCCCAAGCTGAGGCTGAGCACTCCCATGAAGGAGGATGGAGGCAGCATCAGCTTACACATTCCATAGGAAAACACACACACACAGGGGCCATGCAGGAAAATCTTTCCTTTCATCTGCTCCAGTACTTTCAGCACCGAACAACAGCTCAGGATTCCACCTCCTGCCCTGGAGCTGCCCAGTTCTACACTCCCCCCACACCAGGCATCAGCTTTACCACCTTCCCAGTTGCATCTTTGGCAACAAAACCGGAGCTGAGGAGGGGTGGAGAGCAGTAAAATATCAAAATAGATGTGTTGGGTTTTTTTTTTTTCCAGGATTTATGCTGAGAAAATCTGTAAAGCACTGTGTTATAACAGCTGGAGCCAATACTCGACAGGAGTGTGAACTCCTGGTTTGCAATGGTTCACGGCACATCTGGGCAGCAGGCAGGGCTTGTCAGTGTGCAGATGAACAGCAGGGATCAAAGGGGGCTCCCAGCTCAGAAATCACGCCCCAGCCCTTGGCAGGAAAACCCAAACCCCACCAGAACTCTGTGGGGACAAGGACAGAGCTTAAATCTTGCCCGTGGAGGGCTCTTGGCTTTCCCTGCTGGAGCCAGAGGAGCAGCCCAGGCTGTGCCCCCGTGCCCAGGACCCCAGAGGGGGGACAGAGGGGTGTCTGGGGAGGGCTCTGTGCTTGTCTTTGGGCCAGTTGTGCTCTGAGCTCTGCCCAGCAGTGGATCTGGCCCTGGGTGGTGTCAGGGTGCTGATGGGCCGTGCCAGGGCTCAGACACCCTCTTTAATACAGGAGCAATGGGAGGCCAGAGAACATGTTTACCCGACACACCACCTCGGAGATGCTGCTCCTCCTGTTGCCATGGTTACTGCAGTTGTCTGACAATATTGGGAGGAAAATGTTCAAATAGTGGGGTTTTTTTTCCCTCCCTCCCCCCCACCTTGTTTTTCCTGCTGAAATAAAATCGGGTGGCTGGGAATTAAATTAATCCCTGGTGTACCTGCAGGGTGCTTTGCACACATACAGAGGATGCATTTTTTTCCCCCCTCTTTGGACTTGCCCAGCCCAAAGCATTGCCCCAAATTCCCTCTTTCCCTTACTCTTCTGGCTGCTGTTCTTTCCATAGGAAGGATCATCCCAGGTGGAGGGGGGGAAAGATGATCCGAGGCATTGACTTTCTTTTTTGTGTACTGGAAGGTCAGGCTGATTTATTTAAAGGCAGAATTTTCAACCAGTGTTGCTTCATTGGTGCTCAAAGGAGTGTGGGTGCTCTCATTTCATTTTATAACTCCAATTCAAACCAAGCCAGCTGGGAATCAATTTAGGGAGAGTGTTAAGCTGAGTCTCCCGTGTTGTACAGACAAGTGTAATCACAGCAAATGGAGCTTCCCCCTTCTGACCTCGTTAATGGAACACTTACTCAGGCCTCTTATGGACCAAACAAGGAGGATCCCATCTTTTCCAGCCACTCTTCCATCCCGTGGGCCCAGCTGGCCTCTGTCACTGTCATGAAAACTGGCACTGAGCAGCCAGGTGGGCACAGGGGGGGCCTGGATACCTCAATATAATAGTTAATATATCAACACAAGTTATTTGTGTGTGCCTCTCCTCCTCAGAGCCCTCTTCACTCCCTTAAAATCAATCCTTCCTTATTGGAATCTGATAATCCTAAAAAGTCCCCAGGAAGGAAACTTGCTGATTGCAAAAGGCTGCTCCTTTCCATCCATCCCATCAGCTGCCACTCCTGACCCCCCTTGCAAAGCAACATTTACACTCCCTTGATCCTCTCCCTAAACCAGGACTTTCACTGTGCCAGCTTACTTCTGAAATGGGGCTCAGTGATATTAAGAAGCCCCAAAGCTGGGGATGGGGTTGCTTAGCAATCCAGCACAGAGATGTCTTGGAATCCCTGCTAAGCTCCTGCACTTCAGCTCAGCTGAACCTCGTGTGCCTGTCACAAACTGGCACAAACTTCTTCCAGCCTCACTTTATCCTTAAATTTAAACGTTAAACATTTAGATACAAATATACTAAAAATCCCCAGGCGTTTCTTTTGCTTAATCTTTGTCCTTTAACTCTCTAAGGGTTTTATTCCTTTCACACACCTCGAATAACTGAGGCAGCAACACAGGATTGCAAAATACATTGATACCATTTTTACCTGTGCTGCAGCAAATTAAAGCCACCTGCCAGTAATAATCCCCCTAACCCGAGGTTTAATGATGCCATGAACTCTGCAACTGGAGTTTTTGGAGTTTGAGCCAATTATCCTCTGCTAAAGTTGATTCAGGAAAGAAAGAGGAAGATGACACCCACTAGCCAGGGTTCTGTCTCATTATATGATCACACACAGGGTGAGGCTTTGAATGTGATGTATCACAGACTTTTCTTGCTAAATACAACCTAGGCTGACAAGCCTGAAGGCTGGGGAAAGAATTTCTCATTCCCTGGTCTTACCAATGGGAAAATAAGGTGCAGTGATGCAAAAGGCCCTTTAAAAGGCACTGCAGTGCCAAGCTCAGCTGGAGGATTCTGGGATGGCTGGTTTCAATCCTGCCTGCAGAGAGATGCTTTCTGCTGTCTCAGTGGCTCCTGCTCTTTCTTCCTGCTTTTAATTTGCATTGCACAATTTAACCATTATTGTGGGCCCTTCAGGCTATTTGTTCTTGGAGAATAAAAGCTCATCACCACTCCCTGCTGCACAGAAAAGGCCAAGTTTGCTCTGGGTTGGGACTCAAAACACTTGCCAAGAAATAGGACAGGTGGTCCAGAGAAGCTGTGGCTGCCCCATCCCGTCCCTGGAAGTGTCTGAAAGCAGGTTGGGCTTGGTTTGGAGCCACCTGGTCCAGTGGAAAGTGTCCTGCCCACGTCAGGGGGTGGGACTGGAGCATCTTTGGGGTCTCTTCCAACCCAACCCATTCTGTGATATAAAAAAGCTGTTTGCAATTTCCCTTTCAAATGTGTCTGAGAAGAATTAATGTGAAAATGCTGCTTCCCCCCCTCCCCTTCCTGTGATATTTAAGCTAATAATACTTCTTGAAGCAGAGAGAGAGGTGTTCTAATGGAACATGCTCAGCAGATGGGCTTGCAGTGGCTCTAGCTGATCTAATTACTCTCCATCTCGGCCATACTTCATACCCTTGCATATTTCTTGTAAATTTTGTGATTTTACAGCCCTAAGAAATGAAACAATAATGTTAATTGATTTGGAAAGCTGCCCACTGACTGCACTAATAAAGGTAGCAAAGCAGCTCGTGGTGTCGGTAAATGAATGCTGAGAGGAATAAGGAAAATTAAAGCCCATCATGCCAGTGACAGCCCCTAACTCTTCTGACATCAGCACCAACCCTCCTGCATCTGGCCAAAACACAGCCCTGGAAGCCAGAGATCCAAACCCTTTAGCTGGGTGATCTCAGGAGGGATTTCTGAGGCATGGCAGTTTTTGCAGCAGTGTTCCCTCCTCTGCAAGCAACAGATGCGAGTGAAGAACACAAAAGGGGGAAGGAAAAGAGAAATCTGGTTTGGTGAGTGGGCCTGAGAGATTTCAGAGCACATTTCTGAGTGGGATCACTTGGCCCATGTGCTCAGAACAGAGTATCACTCAGTGCCTGGGCTGGTTATGTGTCCCACGAGGCCGTTTTCCTTCTGCTTTCCATCGCCTTTGTCTTTTCTTCTTCAATTAAGCAGGAACATATGCTGTGGGGCTGTGCTGGAAGGGCTAGGGACCAGGTGCTTGGCCTGGGCAGAGGCTTTGCCGGTGGCCAAGCCCAAATCTGCTTTGTGAGGCAGTTCCAGCTCCAAACATCTCCGTGGGCCAGCAGGGACCATCTGGGATGGGATGACACCACCACATTGCTCAGCCAAGCGGCACCACAGCCCTTTATTCTGAGGGAGTCTGTCAACACCGAGCCAGGAGTGCTGGGAAGGCCTTGTAATCCCCAGCATCACTCCAGCAGACCTTTCCCTTGCCCTCTGCAGCTCCGTGTGCGTGGAGAGGAGCCCGTCATCCCTTCGGGGCGGCTGCTGGGCAGCGGGAGGCAGATGCTGAGCTCCATAATTGATTTAGTTCTCCTCAGCAGGTCTCGGGGAGGCTCCCAGGGCAGTCCTGGGCTGGGAGGGGGCTCTGCTGGCCCCCTTTGACAACTGACATGATGGAGAAAATTGCCCTGTCACCCCTCATTAGGGACAGAGTTTGCCCTCCCTGCCAGACAGGACCAAGCCCGAGCCTGAGAAGGTCCCAGCCCAGGAGCTGGGAATCACCTGGAGCTGCTGGCCCTGGGCTGGGGGTGTTTGGGAGGCCACACTCTGCACCCAGGGGAGGCTGCTGGGCTTGGGGGGGAATACTGGAGCACGTTTTCATGCTTGACCTGCCCCTCACCTCTGCCAGGAGACACGAGGAACAATGTGCTCCTGTCTGAGCGAGGATGCCTCGGTATTTTTGGCTGCTCCCTGGGGATGAGATCACGGAGGGGACTCGCAGGGAACAATTCCTTTTCTTCCTAATTAGAAAGTGGCACTGCCTCTCCCTCCACCAGGCCTCTGCAAAAACACTTGCTGGCTCCTGCAAAGCCCCTGATGGAAAGTGCTGCTTTAGAGCTGGGATGAGCTGGATCCACCTGCAGCCTCTGGGGGACTCTGAGGGCATCGTCCCTCTGTTTGTCACCTCCATGCACCCTTTCATTAACTCCTCCTGCCTCCACATACTCTGTTCTCTCTTAGACCAGCATGGCCTTGGGAGAAGGGGAAATAGCACCCTGAAATCTGGCCCCCTGTTAGGCTTAGGGAGCCTGTAACGACACATTAATGTTGTTTTATGGCAATATATTAACATTCCACCTGACTGGTACCATAGGCAGGTGCCACACTGATTACTCACAGCACAGAAATGGTTTCTGACAGGTTTTGGTTGCTTTATTCACCCACATTAATTGTTTCCCTGCCAAGCCTGTAGCAAGGTTAATATCAGTCCTGAGGAAAAGAAAGCATCTGTCATGGAAAGGGTTTGTAAACAGCTTTACCTGGGCAGTGTGCTGGGACACCCAGATTGCTCCTGCCCCTGGAGTGAATATCCCTGCTGCTGAATTCCACTGGAAATGCCAACTGTTCTTCCAAATTAGCTTAACTTCTTACACAGGCTCTTAACATCAGCAGAGCTGATGAGGAATCTCACCAGGGTCAACAGGGAGTAAAAGGGGTTTTGCCTAAATTTTTCCTTCTGTTTAGCCCAGTTCTCCCAGTTCCCACTCACTTCACTCGCAGATGTGTTTGTCAGAAATCAGGGCTCGGCTCCTGTGACAGCTGAAAACATAAAGATCTAATTGAGAGCTCATCCTAATCCCCTCCCACCTCATTAGATCCCTGGCTGCCTCCTGCCTCCCAGGCTGTGTGTGGCTGGGCTGTTTGGGACCCCTTTGAAACCAGGATCATCCATCTCCCCCCTTCTCCAGGCACCCAAAATCATGGGAGAGCCCCCCGTGCTGGAGCAGGGCAGGTCTTTTTTAGCTGCAGCTGGAAGTTAAAAGCAGCAGAAGGTCCTTGCAAGCCCCTCGTCCTCCTCTGCTCTGGGCTGCTGATGATGCTCAGCACTGGTGAAGCTGCAGAGAACCTGAGCAAAGGAGCAGCTGGAAAATGTTCCTGTTGTGAAAATACAGCTGTCACAGAGACACCTGGGTTTGCTTTCCCTCCCCTGCCCTTTCTATCTTGTCACATCTCCCCAACCCCAGCCCTGCCTGGGAGATGAAATGAAGGTTTTTTTGGGGGGGGGGGGATTTTTTTGCATGCCACGCACGGCCAAGGGAATGGGAGATTTGGGACTCTAAATGGAGATAAGGGAATGGTGTTGGGCAGGTGAGAAATTGCCTCTCACTTTCCTACAGCCACTATCAGGATCCTGGAACAGGGAGGGCGGGTTTTGGCCAGAGAAATGATCTCCCTCGCCAGAAAAGTGGAACAGCTTTTTGAATACCAGGCCTAGAGAGGAAAAGGTGACTCGTAGGTAAGAGCAGAGCAACCCAGCAGAGGAAATCCAGGTTAATATTGAGCAGGAACAACGAGTGTAACAAACCCTAACACTGTTTCCCCTCCAGAACATTCTTTCCTCCACTTATTGTCCTTTTCCTTCAGCTCAGCTTGAACCCTTTGCAAACAACTTAGATGATTGCAGGTGATTCTTTGCAGACAAAAGCAATGATAGACTTTTTTGGCACTTAGACTTTTCCATGTACCACTGACAGAGCAGATTGTCTTGTTAATACAGTTCTAAAAATCCTTCCAGATAATTGTGGGTTGGTTTTTTTTTTTTTGTTGAAGGAGGCATTTTGAAATTTGTCTTTCATACTAGTCGAGGTTTCACTTCTTGTCTCCTTTCTGAGGTTGGGTTTTTAGCCATTTTCCCATTGTATTTCTTCAGGCCTGGCATTCACACCTTTGGAGTAGACCGGGACTGAACTGAAATTCAAACCAAATGGCTGAAAACTCGTGAGACTTTTGCTTTTTTTCCTTTTCTTGGTTGTCTGGGAGGAAAACAGGCCAGAAATTGGGAGTTCTGCATCACCAGGTAAAATTGCTCAGAGCTGCACAAGCATGGAGGGGAAATTGTTGTAATCAATATGCCAAGAGACCTCCTGTCATTTGGGACTGGTCTTGTTCTTTTGCCACAGTTCACTCTGAATTCTTCCCTCCCTGCGAGTCTCTCCCGGCATCAATAACATATTAATATATTCCTGTGTACTAAGCAGCACTTAATAATTACCTCAAACCTTAATTTGCCGAGGCTCAATTACCCCAGCAGCTCATTGACATTGTTAAGGTTAATAACTCAGTGATTCATAGGACAGGACACATTACAAATCAAATTGATTGTAGTAATTGTTGCAGCAAACCCTGAGAACAACAGACAAAAGTGTTATTTGGCAACGCTGGAGCAGCAACTTTCCCAACAGTCCCATCCCCTGGGAGAGCTGCAGAGTCCAGGGCAGAGGAGTGGGTTCTGTGAGTGACATTCAGGGAGCTCTGGGTGTCTTTGCTGGATCAGGGGGAGCTCCTTGGTGGGAGGAAGCACCCAGAGCATCAGTGCAGCTGCCCCAGCTGGGGTTGGACCCTTTGCTCTGAGAATACCCTTAAATAATCCTCCCTTTCTGAGGTGGGAGCACAGCTCCCCTGCCCCCCCAGCAAAGGAGTGATGCTTTAATGTATGTGCTGGAGTGACTCCTCGAGTGAATCTTAATCATATGGGCTAATTAGAGCCTGTGTTTGTTAATCAGATGTGAATAGCACTCTGATTTCTCTATTTAGATAAATGTCTGCTGGAAAACCTCTTGGCAGATGGGCAAATGTTTGCTCTCCCCCTCCCCAGCCTAAGTGGGCATTTTAGCAGGTTGCAAACATAATTTCATAGCTAATTAGGGGAGGATGAAAACAGCAATTCTGGTGTCCACCCCAGGATCCCAGACACTTCCCCAGGCACAGTGGGAGGGGTTGTGCATCAGGGCCTGCATTTGGAATTCCTGGTTCCTCCTGGAAGCAGTTTCCATGGATGGTGCTAAGCTGAAAGGTGCTCAGGGCTCTGTTCCTTGGGGAGCAGGTGATGTGGGTGCTTTCACCTCCTCAGCACAGGGACCTGATGGAGTGTGGTGGGTTGGCCCTGGCTGGACACCCTGCAGGGACATCACCATCCTCCTGGGTCCTGCAGTCAACAGCTGAAACTGGAATGAGATTTCTGCACTCTCAAGAATTACCCTGAAGAGTATTTAAATATCTCTCTCCATAATTACACTAAGTTCCCTGCTACCAATATTCCCAGCAGCTCCTCTGCCAGTGGAAGTGCTAAGTACCCTGGTTTTATCGTGCATACCTATGGATTACAAATAGATCTTATTAACTGCTCCAAACTGACATATCTATTTGAATAAAGGGGCTCATTTCTTTGCAGGCAGTAGAACAATCTTCCTGCTATGCTAATAAACACGGGCATTTGCATAAATGTAATCAGATGCTGAGTCTCAGTGCATGGGTAGCCCAGTTTTATATGCCTGAGAGGAGCTGCTCCTGCAGGGAGGCTGCAGGGGCAGGAGAGAGGTGGGTACCAAGTGTTTGAGCTGGGCAGGGGCTGGGAAGGAAAAGTGAGGGCCTGTCCTTCCAGAAATCCATCCCTGCTTCCACAGGGGCCGTGTTGGGGAGGCACCACATCGTCCAGCCTGTTGTGTTATGCATTGTATACATTACATATTGTATTAGAGATAAGGAAAAGGCAATTTTCTCAGGTTTGTCTGGAGGAGCCCTGATTGTGCTGGACTCTCCCTTTTGATTATTAATGTAGCACGTTGTGTTGCTGCTTCTGTGCACTTGCAATTCGTGCAAGTGCAGCACCCCCAAAAAATCTTGTGGCCCTGGCAGGAGCTGCCTCTGGATGTGCAGGAGGAGGGGGAGGTTCTCACCCTCACACAGCCCTTTTTGCCCTGGTGCTGAACAGCCACTTTCCCTCCAACCCTCCAACGTTCTGCAGATCTGGGAGAGAAGCTGGAAGAATGCTGGGAGGGTGATGGCCACGAGCACAGGAGGATTTTGTGTCTTGGACAGCTCTGCCTCAGGTTGGGCTGAAGGGGCAGAAGGAGACAGTCCCTGCAGCCTCCTCCCTTTCTAAGCTGGGTCAGTGCTGTCAGTGCTAAACCCCACGCAGCTTCTTTCCCCGCTGCAGGGGCATTAATGGCAAACATGGATATCCCAGCTTATCCTGCTGCTGCTTCCCTCCTCTCTCACCGAGGGCTTTACCCTCCAACAGCCCTGGATGTGCTTTTGGAGGGCAGGGAAGTGCTGCCTCCCCTTTTTCCACATGTGCAAATGCTCAGCAGATGCTGCTGCCCTGTGTGAAGCCTGGCTTGGGCTGGAAACGAGGACTCATCAAGCTTTAATAAGGGAAGCTCATCGAGTTTGAGATGCAGGGAGCTGGCAGGTGAAGCCAAGGTAGACTTGCAGGACAAAAACAGATGCACCCTTCATGCAGGCTGAGCCTTAAACCACGTCTCCCACATTGCTCTGCTTCAGATCCCATCTGGGCTCCTGGCTGGGAGCGTTGCTGATGAGTGTGCTGATGGGGCAGCCACAGCCAGGGCCTCCCCACCCTCCCAGGGAAGAAGAAG
>JAWWES010000067.1:5311033-5325725 GCA_035583135.1 Lophotriccus pileatus
TCCCTTTGCTCTCTAGTGCAAGGAGTAGAAATGCTGGTGGTGTGCTGGTAGATTTTAGGACTAAACCAAACCCACTGAAAACCTATTTTTCAGCCCTTGTAGGGGAAAAAAAACAAACCACAAGATTCTGGTGTGATCTTTCTGCAGGGCTTCAAATTCGTGTTAAGTGACAACAACAACTTCTAAGTGACAGGGCTTTTGAGAGGCCCAAGAAAAGCCCATTTCTCACCTGGATAGTTTTCTCTGCAGAATGATGTACCCAAAGTTTTCCATCCCAGCCAGCCAAGGAACTTTCCACTTTCCCCTCTGGCCATGTCACAGCAGCTGAATAATTTGGTGTGTCTTTTGTAATGCTTCTTTCCCTGGCTTGTTTCTCCTCCTCTCTTTCTGCCCCAGTACTGAAGGAAAGGTGTGGGGTTTTTTTTTTCCTTTTTGTGATGAAAATACTCAGGAACAGAGTTAAAGCAGAAAAATTCCGAGTTTTTCCAAGGAAGGCCAAACCATGTAAAGCAGGAATTTGTTCTCATACAAGGAGCAATCCTTCCAGAGCCAGGTCCCTCCAGCTCCATAAATTCTTGTGTCAGCAAAGCACTGACATGTGAAAGACCAAGTCCATAACAGGTACAAGAGTGAGGGACATGGAAATGCTCCTGCAGTTTCCATTCATCTCTCACAGAAGCCAAACTGAGCGTTGCCCTTTTCTGTGTTCCTGGTGGGGAGCTTGGCAAGGAAGGGACTGAATAAAAAAAATAGAGAGAGAAATGATGGTCCTGCCACTGGAATTCTGAGCTCAGCTCTTACCCTGCAAAGGTGTTGCCACGTAACAGTTGGGCCACTCTGCTCCCAAAAGACCAGCTGGAGCTGCAGAACTGCCCCCAAGACAAGACCAGAGGGGTGGCTGGCAGAGGAGGTCACTGCAAGCAGCACCAGAGGAGAAAATCCTGAATTTCTTAACGCTTCCCTCCCAGTTTTCTGCAACACAAAGGCAGGAGAAAAAAAGATGCCAGATATTAATGTCTGATAGTGACTTTTTAATGCATCTACGCTGTGGCTTCAGTTTAGTTCCCCAAACAGTGCTTGCCTGCTCCAGTTTATCAGCCCAATCTCAGCTGCAACGGATGCTGGCAAAGGCCTTATCATTTAATTTTGCTAACGTCCCTCATTTCTAATTTATAAACCCAGCTCTATGACAAATTGAATTTGTATAACACAGTAAACAAAAGGGCTTCTGACTCCACTTTCCTGTAATGGACTAACCTTGTTGGAAACACACGTTAAGTGGAACAGGCAGACGTGGGGGAAAGGGCTCAGCTTCCCAGCTGTGGCTCCCAGAGCATCCAACCTGGTTATTTTGCAGCAAAGGTAATGGGGATTCACACCTGGGTGATTGTTTTTAATGATACCAGTTATTTCCTAAGCTTTATACCTTGGCAGTGGTTGCTGGAGGTGCAGCAGTCCAGGGTCCCAAACTCAGGCACTTGATGCTGGGAGGACCATCCTTGCTCCAGGCTCTGACAGCTTCCCTGGGGGCACAATTTGGGGCCAGAGGGGCTCAGGAAAGCCAAGGCATGTCCACAGCTGACGGGGATGGAGTGTCCCTGCAACACCTCCCCGAGTGCTCCGTGTGAGTCCCAGACCCTCTGTCTGTGCTCCCTCCTCGCTCTTCCCTCGACAGCAATTCCTGCTGTTCCATTTCTCTCTCCTCACCAGCGTGTTTTCACCCTCCTCCCGTGCTCAGGCTCTTTAGAATCCCTCTGTTTGCTGTCATTCTGTCCCCTGGGAACGGCCTGGTGGTGGCTCAGTTCCCCCAGAGTGAATGGGAGCAGCTCCACTGGCTCCCTGATTTAGCACCTGGAAGCAGAGCCTGGCTGGGAGCCCGTGTCAACAGCCCCTGCTGTTGATTCATCTGCCAACTCTGACCCCAGGAGGCATTTTTCCCCCTTTTTTTTCCCTCCCATTTCTGTCAAAACCCTGGGCTGCTCCCACCCTCTAAGTGGAGATTATAGAGAAAAGAGAGAGAGAAACACTTGTCACTTCTTTGCATCCAAATACAGAATCCAGGGAGACAAAGTCTAATTTTAGAGTACATCAGAGACAGCAGCAACGGAGTAAACTCATTTATATGTCTCCAGCAACGGCCCCCAGGGAGGCTGCATATATACCTGCAAGAGACTGATAATAAATAACATATGAAGGTAGAAACAAAAATAAGCAGAAGATTGTTTTCTCTCCGTGCCCAGTAGCAGCTCCTCCCGAGGCAATCACATCCACAGAGGGGCTGGTGCTTGCAGACAGTGCACAGGTTGTGCTGGTGGGGTGATATTTAAAGGAGCAGGAAGGTCTGTGTTGCCTGCAAATAGAAAGGGCATCGTTTTGGAGGCACGTTCCTGTGTCAGATCAGCAGAGCAGCAAAATTACACTCCCCCACCTACCCCGAGGTGATGGGACTGGCATTAAACTCCTGGGAATAACATCCTAAAAATCCAGGAGCAGTTTTTTTGGGGATGGAACCCCAAGTTCCACGTGTTCATCCTGGTAGCAACACATTTCTCAGCATCACTTCCAAACTGGAGCAATTAAATCCTCCTTTCCCCCACCTCCTCATACAGTTTTCTGCCTAAATTGCTAAAAAAGCCGGAGCAAAGCAGTATTTTAGTGGGAGAGGTGATGCCAGGGAATATCCCCCCTTGTCTCAAAGCAATCAGGAAGTTTTCAGGAATTGCCAGGGAAGCAGAAACAGCTTTTGTCTCATGGGGCAGAGACTCTCTGGTGCATTATTTCCTGCTTCTTCCCATTTCCAAATTACCTGTGTGAGCTAATGGAAACATCAAAGGGATCCAAAAGGCATTTCTCCTGCATCCACAGGGTGCCAGGGAGCTGTTATCAGCAAGTGAGGTCTGCAAACAGAACCTGTGGGTAAATAAGGGCAAAACAGGGTCTTTTATACAGAACCCCTTGTCTGACTCCCAGAGATTAAAAGCAGACCCTTCCACGACTTTGAAGTTGAGAACTGTTCCTTCTGCAGTGGTTTGAGAGCCAAAGTGGGCTTTGAGTGGGCACAAATATGTCTTTAAGGCTTTAGACATTTCCCACAAATTCTGTTTGATGCTTTTCATGTGCTGTTCCGTTTCCATGACACGGGCAAATGAATGAGCCACAAAATTTCATAGCTTCAGTAGGAGAATGGTCTATAGGTCTGACTCCTTGCTAATGTGTTGTCAACACACAAAAGGGGATATTTAATGCCAGTGCTGGCAGATTAACAAATTGCCTTGTCTGGTATTATATGGGATGTCACAAAACTGCCAGGGAAATGCTGAAACTGTTCTCTTTAACAGGAGCTGAAAATGAGCTGCCCTTTGCATTATAGGGCAATTTAAGCCAAAAAAAAAATGTAGGGCAAATGTTATTTTTTTTATATATACACCAGGTGACAGATTTAGAGCCCCCACTTGCTCCTGGAGGAGCTGAAGCATCCCAGCATCCAGCCCAGCCCTGGGCATGGGAAAGCTCAGCAGCAGGAGCTGTCAGGTGTTAAAAGTGTCCCCCATCACAGAGAGGGGGCAAAGGAAGAAGTGGGGGGGTCAAAACTCACGGGGTGAGTGCTCTGCTAGATGTAATTCCTGCAGGCAAGCACAGGTGGTTGAAATCCTCTCATCTGCCCCCCAATCCATGCTGCTCCTGATAAATGCACTGACGTCACAGCCCGAAATCAAATCTCCCCCGGTGCACTCTGGTGCTGCAGCCCTTCCAGGGGAGATAAGGTTCTAACCAAGTTATGCTTGAGAGCTCCAGGATGGAATTACTGATGTCACGTTGCTTCCTGGAGTCAGAGGGGGAGAGTCTTCCCTCCCCTCCTGCCCCTGGGGTTTGCAAACAGCAGCCCCCTGGCCCCAGAGCCAGTTTGGGATGTGCTGATCCCGGGTTCTCTGCTCAGTGTCCCTCTCCCTGAGCTGGGTCCTGGCTGGGATTCCTCCCCTGCCACGCTCTGAGAGCTGCAGGTCACAGCAGTCTGATTAACTGGAATTAAAAGGAATGAGGACCTGGCACAACCATCCTTGCAGCTTTTCTCCATTTCTTCCCACTGCAGTGACACAGAGCCTGGACCTGCAGCACTCACAGCCCGACCCAAATGTCAAGTGAAACGCTCCCTTCAGGAAAAAAATCAGGAGCAACAGGAGCAATGGCTCATTTGAGGCAGAAATAGATATTATCTGTGTTGTTATTATCCCTCTGGATGGCACTTGGAAGGAGGTGACATTTCTTCTTTCCTCAGAGTGAGGGTTTGCTCTTAAGACAGGTGGAAGGAGTTTCCATTTTGGGGTGTATAAATAAATCTGTAGCTTTAGAGGATGTCAGCAGGGCCGGCTTGGCAGACCTGCTGCACTGCTTCCCCTGTTCTCCCAGCTGCAGAGACACTTGGGACTTTTAAAAAGCTCTCTGGGATGAGTTTTACTGTTGTCAGTTGCTCAGGAAAATCCTCAGTGTTAACAAACTCTTGTTACCACAACCTGGGAAACTTGGAAGGTTTATTTTCCATCGGGGGCTCCTGAACCTGGAAAGGGAAACAGGATGGAGGTGTTATAACAAAGTCAGAGGAGAACCCACTGCCCTGGCTGGGATTTTCTCTCTTAAGTCCACATATTTCCTTTCCTATTGGTGTTTGCACTCTTTTAAGCCCAGATAAGGAGGAATATTTCAAGGATTCCTGGAATCACAGGATGGGTTTGGGGTTGGAAGGGACCACAAAGCTCACCCAGGGACACCTTCCACTAGCCCAGGTTGCTCCAACCTGGCCTTGGACACTCCCAGGGATGAGGCAGTTTCCATGCTGGAATTCAGCCTTGGCAGTTTCCCTGAGCCAAGTCCTTTAAAGTGTCTCCAAATACTTTGAGGAATCAAAAAGAAAAGCTCCTGGTAAGTTCAGGGATCTGCTGAGTCTCAAGAACCAGGAGAGAAGCACCAGGCACTGCCTTGGAGCTCCTTCTCCATCCATCCCAGAGCAGGAGGGCAGAGGTGGGTGGGAGCTCTTGGTAACTGCAGGTTCCAAAGAGTGTGATTACAACTGGTCTGTGTTGTGGCAGCTCAGGTTTGGCAGTAATTCCTTTGTTTAGCTTCAGCTCTGTCCCTCCTGCACTGCATTTAAACCACTCCAGAACAGCTTTGGAGCTGCACGTCCATCGTTCCCCTGCAGAACAGCCCCAGTGACACAGCACTGCCCCTCCTGAGCTCAGGCTGTTCTCCGAGGCAAACACCACCCCAAGCTTTGCTGAGTCCATTAAAAGCTGCAGTATTTAGACATCAGCCAGCCCAGGGGCAGCTGAGCTAAAGCATTAATAGAATTAACAGCCCCAGTGCAGTGCTTGTGTCTGCTGAGCTCTCCTTTCACAGCTTTTAGGAGCTGGAGGTTTCAGCTCCAGCAGTAACTGGTGGTTTCTGGGAGCATTGATTTGTTCTGATGAGTAGAAGCAGCTTGCTGAGATGTGCCTGAGACATTTCCTACCAAGGAAACGAGCAAAACTCCCGAAACCTCATTCTCGCTTAAAAAAAAAACCAACCCAGACAAGTTATTGTTGCTCCAAACCTCAGTCTGCATTCCCTTTCCACCAGGGCAATAAACACATCATTTACTGATTAATTTTGTTACTCTGGCTGCTGACTGGATATTCTCCTGTGAGTTTTCTCCCTCCCTTCACAGTTTACTATTCCACTTTATTCAACAAAGCAGTTGACTCCGAGCGAGAGCCGCTCTCAGCAGGTTTGTGTCACTCAGCCATGCAGCCCACAAATACCCACTGTAACTAATTTGGCTTCAACCTGCAGGTTATTGCTCCTTAGGAAAAAAAATATTAAGAGGAGGCAGATCCCTGCCCTTGAGTTCTCAGAGAGCCTTTGCAAACTGTTCTGCTCCAGGTGACCCAGCAGGAGCCAAACTCTGCTCCCAGAGACTCCCCCCAGGTTCGAGCTGTGCCTGCTCCTCCTTCAGATGCTTCCACTGAAAACAGGCCAGATTTGCAAGCAGAAAAACATTAAAAATAGATGTAAAAAGCTTCTAGCCAGGGGATCCTGATGTCTAGATGGATGAGTAGTAAATAGAGTTATCTCATTTTGCCATCTCCACTCTTGCCCGTGCTTGGGTGGTTTTCTCTTATTCTCAGTTTTTTTCCCCCTTCAAATCCAATATTCTTGTTCAAGGGGGCTTGTCCAAAGTGAGTTATAAAGTCCCCAGTTGCTTTAGGGTTCCCAGGTGTTTGCAGGCTCTGAGCTGTGCAGTATTTTCTGCTCCATTTCCCAGGGTTTGCAAACCCTTGGTCCCCCCTTTTGGGACTTGCCTGGGCAGAACAGTCTCCAAAAATATTAAATTAGTCCAATATTTATTTCCATGCCCCCATTTTTCTGCCCTCTTACACCTTAGACAGGGAGAGGGCTGACAAGAAATGTGTCCCTTCTGGTTTACCTGTTACAGGGCTTTGGGGTTTTATTCCTTTTTTCTTTAATCCATCCCCAAACTCCCTGAAAGTTTGAGAGGAAATCCAAGGAGCAATTAAACAGCAGAGTAGCACTGAAACAGGTGCAAAAACCAGGAGCTGCCTTTTGACACACTAATCAAATTATGAGGCATGAGTTTCTGTTTGAACTAAGCAGAATAAACACTCTTAACCCAGAAACACTTAGGGGGGAAAAACGCCAAGAGACTCATAAACCCAGTGCTGCAGTATTTGCACTGATACTTTTAACTGGCACTTCACAGTGTGGCATTTCCTCCTGGTGCTCAAGGCAGAAAAAAACCCCCCCAAATCTATCCCCAAGTCAAAAAAGCATTAAAGGAAAGAATGGATTTCAATAAAACAGGATATAAAAGCAAGGAGTGACTGTAAATGGAACTGAAAGCAAACTGCAAAAGGTCCAGAGTGAGCTTTTCCTTTCTATTCCAGAAACTTCACCTCTTGGAGCTGCAATGTGTTTGTACCTATTGCCTAAGGATTTATTGCTTATTCATAATATAATAATATATATATATATTATAATATATTGAAATAATATATTATTAGTCATATTTAATCATCTATTACGAATTCATAATGTTCAGTGGTCCTCCAGCCACAGGTATTTATCTGGTCATTTCCACATCTCCCAAAAATGAACCAGGAGCTGGTATTAAATATGAAACACTTAAATATTCCTCTTCTCCCCAGCTGACCTGCCAGAGCCGGGATGAACCCGGCAGAGCCCGTGGTTTGGGTGACAGAGGGTTCCAGGTTCAGGCCATTCCAGCCATATTCCATGGAAGAACTGTCTTTCCCTTTCTATATTTAACTTCCCAAGGCTCATTAACCAGCAGCCTGTACCTTGTTACCACATCAATCCCGGGGAGTTATTTTTCGGCTGCAGTTACGCTTCAATTTGGAGTATTAATTTCCTTTAACACTTGCCCTATTAATCACTTTAACAATCAAATTAAGACAATTATTTTAATGAGTTAATGGATTACACAGGGCAGACTCTCCACATTTATAACCACTTGTGCCAGAGCACTTTTATAAAAGTCAGCCTTGTCAATAATATATGAGACCATAAATGTGCTCCTATAGGGCCGGGCAAGGGATGGAGAGTGTTCTGGGAGACTGATTTAAACCCGTCTGTCTCTTCCCTGGGGGAGCTTTTATGTGTTCTGGGCCTATTAAAAATCAAGTGAAAGGCAGAGCTGTTATTTTTTGGGGGGATATTAGTGCTGGATGGAAATCCTCTTCCAGATTGCCTCGAACCCACGAGGCTGCTCCAGGTGTGGCATCAAAATGCAGCTTTTTTGGCCATGTTTTCCCCCCACATCTTGGTGCCACACTGCAGCATTCCATCACCTCTCCCTTGGGTCACAGCTCTCTGCTCCTGGGGTGCAATATTTGGCCTCAGGAAGAGGGGAATTCTTCAAGAGCTGAGTCCTGACACCTTTCCTCTCTCCCTAAAGGGATGATTTCTGGTGGGATTCCTGCCCTGGCGTTTACAGGTGGAGAGCAGAGGGACCAAACTTCACCTTCAGGTATTTTGAGTCCCCTGCTCCCCTCAGGTAGAAAAGAACAAGCTGGGGCTGAGCAGAGAACGTCAGAATCTGGCCCTGGAGCTGAGGCATAACCAGGGAACTCCAACTGAAACGCTTCATCTCCTTCAGACCAACCTGTGAGCCCAAAACTTCCACCTACAAGTCCTGATTAACAGAACAAACCACTTCTCTGCCCTGTGCACCTTTGCACAGGGAGCCCTGAGAGAAGAACTCCCTGCTCAGCCCTCACCTGGCTGAGGATTGGCACTGGGATTTCCAGGCTCCTGACGCTGGGGATGGAAAGCAACTGTTTAAAATGTCTTTCTAATGGCAGAGATACATCAACAGGGCTTTGCTTTCTGCAGCCCCAATCCCGTGATTGATCAGACAATTTCATTGCACGAAAATCCATCTATATTCCCCAGGCAGTTTGTGCTAAGATAATACTTCAGTTATGTGCCCATCTATACCAATAAACTCTGGGGCTTACAGATCTATTGGAATCTTTACAAGGGATGTGCCACAGTGCCGGGGAGATAAATGGCATCTTTCCAGTTTAGAGCATCTGTTTCCAGCATGGAGGGATGTGCCTGTGGGTGGGATGGGAAAACACACCAGGGAGATGTATATCAAAAAATCAGAATGACCAGGAGGAGCTGGGAGGGGCCAAAATATGTTTTGTTTCAATCATATAATCCTTCATTCCTTCTGCTTGATGAAGAACAGAAACCACCCTTCACCTGAGTACTGCATTTAGCAAGGAAGGGGTGCCCATTGCCCTTCAAACACAGTGGTGGAGCCACTGAAGAGCCATCCCCTTGAAACATTCCCGTGTCCTTGGAGAAAAGGACATTGGAAATACAGAACTGAACCTCCCAAGCCGTTAATCTGCATGCAAAAGCAAACATGCAAGTGGAAGGTGTTTCTCATTTGCCAGCAGCCCATCTCTCCTGGTAGCAGCAAGAGCAAGTGGTGTTATTCTCTCCCTGGGCAGTTAGGGAGGTAATGGGGTGAGGAGAGGGAACAGCCAGTCCATGAATCTTCCTTTTTAAATAAAAAAAACCCCAAAGGTAGCCCTGCTCTGGGGACATTCCCTGCTCCTCCAGCACGGCAGGGGAAGGCACTGAGGCCTGGCAAGTGCATCTTTCAAAGCCACTCTGTTCAACCCATAATTTAAGCTCTGGTCTAAACCCCTAACATGATCATATTCAGATACATTTTGTTTTCAGCTTTTATTTTTGCTGCCTCAAATCCCAGTTATTTGGAGCCACTTCTTAACAGCAAAATCGATTTTCTCTAAGTAAAATTTCATCATCATGGAATTCTCATTAAAAAGGTGCCTGGTATTAAAGAGCAGAGGATGGGAATGAGGAAAGTGCAAATCATGGCTGGAGTTTCCTTCCAGGTTGGCTTGCACTTTGAAAAGATGGATTGGTGCAATAAATAGTGTCCAGCACCTACCAGAGAAATTTGGCCATCTGCTTTTCAGGTATTTAGATGTTTAGAACCATTTACAGGTTCTTCTTCATGTCATGTGCTTTTCTGTCACAGGAGCAGAGAACCAGATGGGGCCTTTTCAGTCCTCTGCTACATCTAAACATAATATTTTTCAAATAAAAACGCTGGCAATTCCCACAGAGCCTTTTCCCTGTCGATTTTGACATAATTTTTAAAATCTGATGAAATTAAGGATCTTGCTGTGCAGACATTTGACCTCCAAGCTGTGTGACACCACTTGGACACGAGGGTGCTGTGAGTGGGATTCGCTGCAGACACTCATTTGTTCTGTGCTGGGGGCCATGGTATTGCTAAAACTGTGGGCACAGAACCAAACTGAGATGAGAAGGACATTTCTAAGAATCCAGAGATGCTGTTTAGAGAGCCAAGTGCATTAAATCCTGGGCTTTCCACTTCCTATCCCCAAAGCTTCCTTGTTTCCTACCATGCACAGCTGCTCAAAGCCACTGTTGCCATGATTTATACCTGGTTCCCTTTTATGGACACTTGTGCAGAGCTGCTGCCTGAAACTAAGGAGATAATAAAACAAATCATTGCTCCTATTCATCACAGGTGTAAGTGGGAAACCTCAGCCATGACTTAGTTCTGCCTTCCCCCAGAAAAGTCAGGGAAAGAGCAGGAGCAGATCCCTGGGAGAGGAAAATGCTGGTCCCAAGGATTTCCCAGATGGCTGTTTGCTATGGAATGACCTGTGTTTCCTTGTCAGGGTAATTCATGCAGAGTGTTTGTTGGTTCAGAAATCCTCCCCACCAGAAACTCTCCAATATAAACCATCTCCCTGAAATAAGTGATTAACAAACTCCGACTCCCCCACGACAAGCACTTGATTAAGCAGATGAAATAGAGGCCTCCAGGCTCTCTCCCTCTTTATTCTTCCTGGTGATTAACTGCATAGTAAAAATTATATTAAGTGGGTATAAATTTTATACAGACATGTCCAAATGGGGAACCATTACAACTACAACAATAAACAAGAGGCGTTCTCTGGTGGGGTTGTTTCAGAGCAGATTTGGCTGCTCCCAAATCCAGATTCCTCCCAAGCCCAGGAGCTGCCAGAACTGGACACCCCCAGCTCCCATCCTGTGTGGGTGTGTTAATTCTGGCAGCTCCTTGCACAGGGATCAGCCCCTCTTACTTTTTATTTGCAGGCTTCAGCATTCTCAGGGGCCCAAGTGAAACAGCAGCACTACAAGCAAAGCTCCAGCCAGGGAATTTTGGTCCTCATCTTGCTGCAAAACAGGGATTGTGGGTTTTGTTATTGTTGTTGTTACTGGTATCATTCCTGCTCCCATGACCTGGTTCCATTTTTCTGGAAATTAGGGCAGTTCAGCCAAATGAACATCAGCAAGGTCAGCACTCTTGGAGTTCCAGCAGTACTTAAAAAAACCTGGTAACTACAGGTCCAGAGGACTCCGTGTCTGGAGCCCAGAGGTTAAAGCAGGCATTTACCACAGCCTGTCTGCCAGAAAACATGTTAGTATTTAAAAAACCTAATTCCCAAGAGCATCCCAGAGCCAGGTGTGTGTAAGGACACAGCCCAGCTCGTTCTGTCCCGTTCACAGGGGGGCCACATCCAGCCCAGTGGCTGAGAACCCCTGATCTGACAGGGTGGAGAGTCACTGAGGGTTCTGCCTTATTTATTTCATAAAACTGTTAATAAATCCTTCCAGGTAGGGAGGACTGAGATCCTTTGCCAATGCAGACCTCGGTGATTTTAAAGGAACTGCTGAACCCAGTAATAAATTTTTGGAGGGGGAAGTCACCGACCTTTAGGACAAAACCCAACTCCTACATCTGTTGAATTCCAGCCCAAGGTTTTCTTTGCCCAGAAAGTGAATAGAATGGAAGTTTTACTGAGCTGATGAGCATCCATCCCCCCTGCATTCGAGGAGTGCTGTGCAGGAAACTCAGCTGGACACAAGGAGACATTTTATCCAGAAGTTCTTCAAAGTAGCAGCAATTTTTCCTGTTGTTCCCTTTGTTATTCTGGGCTGTGATAGAGGCAAAGGCTGATTTTATACTAGAGGTGGAGGATAAAGAATAAAACCCACACACAACAAGCAGATCATTCCTGCTTTAGGAGTCAGTTCAGTGTTCGTTGGGAACCCTCCTTTTCAGATCCCTTAGGATTTGTCTGCTTCTGGCAAAATGACTGGCTTACTGCTCCTCCAGGAGAGCACAGCCCGACTGAGCAAATGTTCTCCCTGCTGTGGGGGCAGCATCCACAACTAAATTTTTTGGGGGAGAAAAAAATCAAATCAAATCAAATCAAATAATCACAAGCAAAGCAAACTCCGGGGTTTCTACAAAAGCTGTTTTCTAATAAAATATTATCTCCCCCCCCGGAAATTAATTTGTGTGCTTAATTGGTTCAGAGGAATAATCTTCAGCCTGATCCCTTAAGGGCTTTGCCATAATCTTCTTTTATTATCCCGGGTTTGCTGGTGGGACCTGGAGTGTTTCCCGCCCGGTTTTGGGATCAGTGCAGAGCAGAATTCCTGTTTCTTTGGGATCAAACTTTCCCAGAGCCAAAGGTGACCTGTTAGGCAGATAGCTGCTGGAAAAGGGGCAGAGGCAAAGGAGTTTTTCAGCTGGCCAAAAGCTTTGCAGAGTGTTTGTTACTGCCTGGGATTCTGAGAGCAGTTTCCATTCAGTTCAGATAAAATGATCTCAAATGAGGTGAAATCCTGCAGAGGTTTGATCTGTGCAGAGTTGCTCCAGTTTGACTCGACAGCAAAGACATCCAGGGAGCTGAAGCACGTTTTGGATGTCACCCAGACCTTGATTTTGGTTTGAGGTGTGCTTTAAGAAGCTCTAGAAATGTAAAACATTTCTCAGATATCTGAACTGTTTTTATTTTCTTGAGGTTCATCGCTGAATTCATCAATTTTTCAATATCAGGTTCCTCAGCAGTGGACGATGGAAATGTTAAAAGAGGTAACAAACCCCTAAATCCCTCGAAGAGGGTTCAAATCCTCAGTAACAGGAGCGAATCCGCATTTCCAAACTCAGCTTTCAGTGTGCTGATGGTGATGGGAAAGTTAAAAGGTTCCTCGTGTTTGGTTCTGACCAAACCAATAATTCCACACCAGATGCTGAGCCCACTGGTCACCTCATACATTACCACAAGGACTTGCCCAGTAATTTGATAAAAATTGGATTTTGGCACTCTGTGTCCATAAATGGGCCTCGTTTTGCCTTCCACCATTTAATAAAGATCAGCTGTGAGGAGCATTAAGCGCGATTTCAAGGAAAACAACGTCGGGACGTATTACATTCTACAGCTTTGTATTTGCTGAGGAGCACTTGCTTTCTGGAGTAAGCTCAGCAAATTCATTTCCCATTTCAGTTTTTATTAGTGGCACCTGGAGCCAGAAGCCAGGGATTAAGGCCTCTTTGTGCAAGGTGCTGTTCAAACATACAGAGTAAGTAGGTAATAAATAGAGGGTGATTCTGTTACCAGCCAGAGACATTTAGCTCGGGGTTGGCTCCCCTGCCCTGGGAGGTGTCAAACTTTGCAGCAGGAGAGCAGGGGAGGCAAACAAATGTCTCCTTGCTGAGACTGAGGTGTTCCTACTCGGGCTCAGTGTTGTCTCACTGCCTTCTGATGGAGCTGGAGGACACAGTTCCCTTGCACCTGAGTCCTGCTTTCATTGAGCTGCATAAAAGCACTTGATTCTCTCTTTTTTTTTAAAAAAAAGGACTGTTTTGCAGCCCACACAGCATCTGCTTGGTAGTGAGATGAAGTCACAGTGACACCCTGGTTGCTGGGACAGCTTGGTGGGTGTTATGAATGAAACGCCACTAAATCATCACCTCCTCCCCTCCAGATCCTCAGCTCCACGTGAGGCAGGGGGGGGTGTGGGGTGCTCTCACCCCGGGCTGGGGTTAGGAGGTGACAGTGGGAGCGTTCCCCTCATGGGAGCTTCTTTTTCCTTGGATTCCGTTGCTCGGGAGTGAAGAAAACTCCCGTCAGGGGAGGCGAGTGGGAAAAGCTGCCCCTCGAGTTTCTGCCTTGCTGCAGTGCCAGCCAGTGCTAAGTTTGAAGGGAGAAGCACTGACATGTTAAATATTAGGTCTGACAGCCCCATGCCTACAGTGCACTCCTCCTGTGATTATATCAGAGTTCAACTTTTAACAACAACAACAAAAAGTAGGAGAGGGAAAAGAGAGAGAGGCAGGAGTTGATTTCAGCTTCCAGGACTTGGAAGAGGATCCCAGAGCATGTAGGACACGTTTCATCTGCACTACAGCTGGCCTCTTTTCTCCTATTTATAGGTCAAGAAAATACGGTTTTGAATCCAGGAGCTGAGGCAGTTGCCAAGGGAAACTCAGTATTCCAGGGAGAAAATTGTTATTACATTTGCAAAACTTGGAGTTTCTGTAAGAACGAAATGTAAAACAAATGTGACACCAGGAGGAGGAAAGAGTGGGTGGGAAAAATGTGAGGATGAAGCAGAGAAGCCAAAGCAGGGTGTAGTGTGGAGCCCTGAAGTCAGCCCTGCTCCTTTCCACTCGGGATTCACCACGCTGGGTTCCCTGGGAGCTCCCAGGGCAGGGTTCTGTGTGGCACAAATGATCCTGGCCCCACTGCAGCTCATCATTATCATCAATAAAATACCCCTGGGTGTCACAGACTGAGGAAAGGGGCTATTCCAGGTCAAAGTTCCCCAACTGTGCTGAGTTTCTAAATATACCCAGCACGTTTCCCCCCAGCTCTGCAGGCAGACATGAGCTCATGCTGCTCGTGTGCCAGAGCCTGCCCCAAAGCAGGGGTTCAGCAGCTCCATTCAGAGGTGCTGAGCTCACCCCAGGGCAGTTCTGGTCCTGCAGGCCAGCTCAGGAAATGCTGTCACTGCTATTTTTAGCATTTATGGTTGGGCTTTGTGGTGCTTTGGGGTTTTTGTTGGTTTTTTAACTTTCCAAGCAGAAAGGAAATGGATGTTTTACAAAGAGCTGGAAGGTTTACATGATGAGAAACAGGTAGTCCTGGTGCATCCATCCCAGTCCACCCACACACAGGCACTGAGCTGCTCTGGACACAGAGCTGAGACAAGAAAGGAAAACACACGTAAAGCTGCACCAATTTGCTCTTCTTTGAAGAGCAAAACCAAACCCCAGGGGTTCTGTGCTCAC
>JAWWES010000067.1:5325825-5347846 GCA_035583135.1 Lophotriccus pileatus
GAGAGCACAACAGGATTTTCCATTCTGTCACGTCCCCCCCTCCATTGATTTTTCACTGGCCACGAATGCTCTGCTTTGGGGTTGTTTTTAGCTGCAGATTGACTGGCTTTGAGCAGGGGTTGGGTGGTGCCAGCCCACTGCTCCACCTCAGCAGTGCTCAGGGGTGTGTTTGGGTTCTCATCGTGCCCTCCCTGGCACAGGGGACTGTCCCAATGACCTCAACTCAAATCAAAGGATTCAGGGAGATGTGAACATTAATGCTGGCAAGTTTGGGGGGGACTCCCTCCTTCACACTTTACAGCATTAAATCACAGGACCTGACATGAAGAGCCTGAGAGATACTGGTGGGGTTTTTCCCCCCCCCATTTCTCCAATAAATGCTTCTCCCTCTGTTGGAATTGATGAGTTTTAGGGATTTGTGTCGATTCTGACAACACTCCCCCTCCCCACAATAGAGGTGAAGTGGCTCACAGTGTCAAAACATCCTGTTGTGATGTTCTTGCAGGAGTTTGAGGGGCTCATTTCGGAGGGTTGTTTCGAAATGAAATTTGTTTTCTCAACAGCTCTGTAATTTGAAAAATTTGACAGGCTGAAGTTTGTTGTGGTGGATCTTGAAAAGTGTTTGGTTCCTTTTATGTAATGCACAAAAATGTGGAACTTTTAATGGCTGCCATTTCTAAAGAAATGGAAAATCAGCCTCCCCCTCCTCCTGATCTGGAGGTAACTGCATCAAAAACATTTATTGTTTAAAACTTGTTATCTTCCCTCTGCTGCTAATGATGTGTCTCACAGCACAGACTACACCATTTATGGGAACAAATTAATCTCTGGAGCTTCCAGGATACCAAAAGAAGAAAAGCCCTGAACCAAAGAGATTAAGGAAGAGATTTTACCACCTAAAACCAGGTAAGTGTGTGATGTTGTTTATGAGAATGCCAAGGTCAGAAAGATTGCATCTTGAGGGATCAGAATAGCTCTGTAATCTACCTGTGACTTGCACAAAAAAAAATCTATAATAAGGCTGAAAGCAGATCTTTCCAAAGCTCCTCAGAGGTGAAAATAGTGTCTGCCCTGAGCATCCCCCCTGCTTGCACCAGGTCACCAGAGCCCAGGACGAAGTCCAGGGGGACATTACACTTTTATGGAAGGAGCATTAGAAGCTTTCTGGAGCTGTAAAACAATAAATTGGGGGAAAGAAAAAAAAAATCCCATAAAGTTTCAGTATTTTTGATCCAGCAGCAAATTTAAAAAGCCGTTGACTGGTTGTGAGCGCGGAGGAATTAATGGGCGGTTTTAAGTAAGAAATACAGGGTGGGTGATGCTGCCCCATAAACATTTCTGCTGGGCACAGAGAGGCGATTAATTCTCATGGTTCTTCACGCCACAGGACAGCACAGTGATCGTTCAAGTCATGTATGATGAAATCTAATGCTGGGGGATAATTCCTGCCCATTGATCGGGCCCCGGCCCATCGGGGGTGATTTATGGGGACAGGAGCTCGCTGCACTGCTGCAAGGGCCAGTTAAGTTTATGTGCTGTGGTGGTGCTCAGAGTTAATAGATTTTAAATTATGGGGCTCCTGCTGAGGCATGGTGGGCAGAGGAGGTGGGTGGTGGAGCAGCAGCAGCACGGGGGTCACTGGGGTATGAGGAGCCACTCTGGCTGCTCTGCCACTGCTGGGCCTGGGAACTGCCGTGTCCCTGCCTGCCTTTTGTCCTCTGGAGGTGCCAAGGAGCTCACCTTTGCAGGGAAAACAGATGATTGCTTCCCTGCCTGCTCTGGCAGTGAAGCAGCGCAGCATTTCCAGCTCCTGCCTGTCCTGAGAGCTCTGAGCCACGGCTGCTGCTCGGGGATCTGGGGTACCACCCATCCATCACCTGCAGGAGCAGCCCAGAGACAGCCCAATCTGGAGAAAGCGAGTTTATTTCATCTCTTGTGACATCTATAGATTAGGCACCTGCCAGGAAGACACAAGGAGGTGCTTCAGCAGGAGTTATTTTCTGAGCACATCAGGAATGGCTGATGAGAGGAGCAGGTTTGGAAGGGACCTCTGGAGCTCATCCAGCCAAACTCCCTGTCCATGCACAGGAAGGGAATGGATGGGGAAAAAAAACCACCTACAACCTCTCCTTGCAGAGGCACTGTGTAAAATATCCTGGGATTTCCCAGCACAGGGGACACCCCCTTTGATTATCCTGGGCCTGGTGATCTCCTAAGCCTGAGTTTTGCAGTAGCTCTGGGAAAAGCCAGTCTTTCATATCTGTACTTTCATCTCTCAGATGGAAGGAGGGGGTGGGATGGAAAAAAAAAAATCTACCTTATTAAAATGAACAAAGGCTGTTTGTGTGAAAAAATGAAATCCATTTTCACCATTATGTTGTGGACAAACCAGCCATGACAAAGGGGTCCCTGCAGCTCGGTCCCATTCAGGTGAGATTGATTAGTGTGCTGCTGTGTGGACTGCAGGGAATTTCAAGGGCTGTGTTTGCTTCCTTGTGCTTTACTGGCAATTTTGGGCAGCCTTGCCCTTGTGCTGCTGTTTTATGGCTGAGATTTTTGCTGGCACCACCATGATAGATGCCCAGGGACATTGTTTAATCCTCTGAGGACACAGGGTGGCATTAAACAGCAGCAGAGACCACGGGGAGAGCGAAACTTGGTTGGAGTTTGCAAAGGGAGGGAGAGAAAGTCTTTGCAGGGAGATGAGGCTGGACCAGCTGAGACTGTGAATCCAAGAATGGGCTCCAGGAGCTGCCCAGGGAGGTGTGACGTGCTCTGTGCAGGCAGGGAAGCGGGATGAGCTGTGCAGCGAGGAGCTCTGCCAGGGAGAGGCGGAGCGGGCTGGGAGCGAGGGAGGAACTGATGGCAGGGAAGCTGTGAGGGTTTCCCCAGGTCGGGAGATGGGTTCCCAAGGAAACTCCAGCACGTGAGGCAGTGACACAGCTCCTGGGACGTGCGTGGCACTCCCAGCCTGGTGTCCTCGCTGCCAGCCTGGGACGTGTGGGCAGGAGCCGAGACCGGCGGGCGCGTCCCAAAGCTGTTCTTCTGGCAAAGCTCCATTCCCTGACCCCTCCTCGCATCAGGGGGGGCAGAACCCTCCCTCTCCAGCGCCAGGAGGCTTCACGAAGCACAGCCTTGCCAAAGGGAGAGAGGAGGGAGGGTGGGAGTGATTTTCAGGCTGAGTTTCAGCAAGCGCAGGGAGAGGCTTCCCCCGCTCCCCTCCCGGCCCTGCTGGGGAGCACAGGGAGCCAAAAACAACTCCAGGCACCTTGTGAGAGCCTCCTCCGAAGGGGAGAAATGCTTTCCTTTCTCCCATCAAACCTTAGGAGGGAAATAACTGTGTTCTGGCACTCGGGTGGCCCTCAAACAGGCTGAGCATTTGGAGCAGCAGCACAATCTATCCCTGAATGAGGGGATGGGAGGAACATTCGGGTCTAACCTCCCCACCAACAGACATTCTAAAATACTCCTGGCAAGCTGTTCCTTCCTGACAGCAAGATGCTCCCAGGAGCTGGTGGGATGCTGCTCCTCCCAGGATTTGTAGGTCAGAGCAAAGCTCAGGCCAGGCTGAGGTGCCTGGGTAGACCCTGACAGGTGATGCTCCAGGTAACGTGTCCCACAGTGGGATTTTGCTTTGAGGTGTTTTCCCTACAGAGAAACAGGGGAGATGGAGCTGGGATTTAATCTGGAGAAACACGTGGCTCTGCAGAGCTCAGCAGGTGGGACATCAGCTCTTGCTCTGCCTGTGGCAGGCTGGGTTTTATCCTCTTTCCCTGCAGAAGAGAGGCTGGTTCCCCCCTCTCCTGCCAGCCCATCCTTCTCAGCAAAGCACTGGCACCCACGACCCCTCAGATGGAAGAGGAGAATACTAATTGCTGGAAACACTCCACAGAAAATGGACCTTAAGTGGTCTGGTGCTGCACAGCCATGGAAATTACAGCGTGGGCATCATCAGAATCCATCACAGCTAATGAGATTAGGGCAGATGCCACAGGAATTCCTAATCATCCACTCTGTGCCCCCAAAATCTTTGCCAGTGCTCTGCTCCCCTCCTGCCCTCTGCTTGCACACTTTGAAGGGCACAGACAAGGGGGGACCCCAGGAGCCTTTCATCCTGCTCTGTCCCTCTCTTGTCCAGCCCTTGTCTCTCATTGTGTGCAGGCACAACAGCAATAGCAGTGACTTCATGGCAACCCCCCCCACAATGAATAAATCCTCCCAACTTGGAGGCAGAGCGAGCACAACCATCCCCTGTGTCATGTCCATGAATCAGGGTGATGAAGGGCCCTGCTTGTTGAGACACTGCTCATGCAAATGCACTACAGCACTAATGAATGTAAGCACAGCCCTGGGGTGCCAGGGCTGTGCCAGAGCTCCCAGGAAGGGCTGCTGCTTTGTTCTCAGGAGCCTGGGGCTGCTGCTCAGCCACTGCAGACCCGAGGTGAGGGTCCTTCTCCTCCAGGAATGCGCTTTCCCACCAAACAGTTCTGATTTCTGAGCAGCAAGTCCTCTCTCCTTTGGGTTCCTGGCAGGGGGAAAGGGGATACCCTGGCCCAGGATGATCCAGCTCCTCTGGGAGGTGCTGGAGAGGACCTGCAGTACTTTGGATTTCCTTTCTTCTCCTCCAAAGCCTGGTCTAATGTAGCAGCCCCCTTTGCTGAGGAGGTGCCTGTGCCTTCAGGAAGGTGTCCCAGTGTCTGTGCTGACAGCCCATCCCTTGGTGTCATTGTTCCCATGCTCCAGAATCCTGTAAGAGCCACCCCGAGCCAAGCAAGGCTCAGTGCTGTGGTGGGAGATGATTTAGGGGTAAAGTGTAAGAAAAAAGCTCTGCCATGTTCTCTGGCACCAAGCACCAACCAGAAAAAGGGCCTGAAAAAAAGGAAAAGAAGAAAGAATGTGATCAATATACGTTTTCCAGTCCCAATAGGTGCCAAGCACAAACAATTTTCCTTTGCAGTTGCTCCCTTTGTTGGATGATGTCATGGACTATTTATCTCTGAGAGCATTAAATGATACAAAGCACTTGAAGCCTTGTTTTTCCCAGTAACTCATCAAGTCTAGCTGGTGCAAGGAGAAAGGACCATAAATTCCCAAGGCTTGAAAGCCATGGTGCTGCTCTCCTGCAGGGCTTGTAGCTCTCCCAGCCTTCCCAAACCCTGCAGTCCAGCAGTCTGTACTCACTGCTGGGATTTGGGGGGGTCTGACCTACTGAGGTGGGTGTTAGCACCCCCCAAACACTGTCCTGGGCTTTACTGGGTTGATGCAACCCCTTTAGAACCCCAAAACAAAGGCCCAACGTGCCCCTGAGCACCCTGAGAAAGGGCTTTGGGAGGCAGAGCCTTGAATCACTCACCATTCCCCAATTAGCACTTCCATTTTGAACAGTAATTAGGGCGCTGGTGTTTGGAGAGTTCAGCTCTCCTCGACCCACTTACATTGTTCAGAGCAGGCCTGAAGAGACCCTGAGGTTTGCAAATAAATTCAGTAGAAGAAATGAAAAGCCACTGGAGCCAGGCTGGGAAATGCTCCCCCAAACCATCCCTGCTTTCTGGAGCAGGGGAGAGGAGATCCTTCACTTCCAACACCGTGACAACCAGGACACAGAGGCACAAGGAGGGGTTTTGTGGGCAAGGGACAGGAGGGGCTGCAGATGGGAACCCCCAGCCCAGGGTTGGTTCACAAATAGTCCTTCCAGCACTCTAATTGTTGCCCCATCAAGCTCTGAGGTCCTCTGAAAACAGCATTATTCTTGTGCAAAGAGCAAAAACGTTACTTCTGTGGAGGTGTAAACACAACAAGTGCAGCCAAAGCCTGCAAAGAGGCTGGGATGTGAATTCATCATTAATACACTGGTGAAATGAGATTCACTGGCTCTTGTTTATGTAGAGAAGTGGAATGAAATCTGGAAATAAAGGCAGATGGATATCAGCACATCCCAGCCAGAACATAAACAGCAGGGCTACCAAGCAGCAGCTACAGGTAAGGCAACAAATCTATTTATCCTGAAGAATTAGAGGCACTGAAAACACCTGCTGCTTTCAGGAGGATAAAAGCCAAGAGGAGGCAATTCCTCCCAAGCCCCAGAAAGTGAAATTATGAAGAAGCCAGCTGAAAAAAAAAAAAACAAAACACACCCCTCCCTCATGGAAACTCCCTTAATTAGGGCTCTAAACAGGCTCTCATCGTGCAGTTGGAGCTGCTGGGGAAGAAACATTTGTCTCATCAAAGCAAACAGAATTTCAGTGGTCCCCCCTGGGGACACAGGGAGGGAATGAGGCAGGGAAGGCTCTGAGTCCAGCAGGACTATTCCTCTGGTAGCCTCTTCATCTCCTAAAACATCTGCCCAGCCAGCAGAGAGCCTTGGAACCCACAGATGCAAATGATAAACTGCCAGTGAGGGCTGGGAGGAGAAATAAAACTTCTCCTCGTGTGCACCAGAGCAAATCCATCAGCTTGGAAGGGTTAATCCAGGCTCCAGGAGCTGTAAAATAACTCAGAAGAAAACCCCTGAGTAGCTGGATGATCCCAGAGCATCTGGCTCTGGAACTGCTGCCTCTGCTGAAACTTTGGAGGAGGCTTTGAGGCACAAGGTGTCTGATGGGGCGGGAAAAGGATGTTTTTGGGTGTCAGCTGGTGGTGTGAGCAACAAACAGGACGAACTGGAAGCCTTGGCCATCTCCCAGAGCCTTGGTGTCACAGCTATCAGTCAGACTTGGCCTTATTCCCTTCCTAAAAGTTTTGTGTGAACTTGCTGTGGGAAGGGAAGAGCCAGCAGAGCAGCCTATCTGATTGACTGTCTCCAGGAGCCCAGATAACAATGCAAACAGGCCTGTTTATTTTCCAAGTGCCTGTACACACAATATTAAAATCAAATATTGGCTCTGCAGCAGGGACTCATAATGGGATAGGGTTTTTTTTTTGCTTGATGAATAGCTGGGTTGGTGTGGGGATCCGTGTCAGGCTCCACACAAACCCAGCTAAAGCAAATATTTGCCCATCTGGGGCAGGTTGGCCCTGGCTGGGTGCCAGGTGCCCACCAGAGCTGCTCCATCCCTGCCCTCCTGAGCGGGCCAGGGGAGAGAAAAGGTGAGGAGAGGGCGAGAGAAGGGCAGGGGGAGATCCCTCACTGTCCCCAGGCTGTGCTTGGGGGAATCAGTTTAATTCATCACCAGTCGAATGAGAGGAACAAAACCTCCTCTCAAATCCCCTTCTGTCTCACCCCTCCCTTCTCAGGCTCAGCTTTACTCTCAGTTTTCTCTCCTGCCTCTCCCCCAGCAGCAAAGGGGGAAGGGGTTGGGGTCAGTTCTTCACACCTCGCTAAAAACCACTTGGCTGGTCTTTAGGAATCGATGTATTTGTTTCCTCTAAAGGAAAAAACACAAACACTTAGAGGGATTCAAGCCCTGCAAAGAAACGGGCTGGAATTTAACTGCAAGATGCTGGAAAGGGAGTCTGTTGCTGCCCTAAAACTGAGTTCTCGCTTCTCCCTTCCTCGAGATTATTCATTAGACTTTCTCCTCCCACTCTGCATCTCTTTCTATGCACGGCTATATAAATACAGTTCCTATTTTAACTGCCTTTTAAATACAAATGTTGCCAATTAGCCAATGTTTTGCACGATGCCTGGAAAACACCAAGTCAAAATATTCCTCCAGATCCACATATGGCCAGATCCTTGCCTGGTGTCAGTGCCTGCAGCTCTGCTGATTTTTTTTGGAGCTGGGCCACTTTCTGCCTGGTATAAGGGGATGGCTGAGTGGAATTCAGCTGCAAAACTGGCTCTGGCTTTTCTTTTGGTATGATAAATGCCCTCAAAAATCTGGAGTGGTGGTGGTAGCTTTTGGGACTCCTGTTCTGGTAAACAATGGAGTGCTGGAGCGTTTTCCTGGTGCCTCAAACCCCGTGGAGCGGAGAGTGCAAAGCCTGTTCTCTCCCCTGCTCTTTATATCGGGGCCGATAATGCTAACTTTCCAATTTAATTTAACATATGTCTGAAAGTTGCCTGGCTGCCCCAGCCAAAAGCTGCAGTTGGCAGCTCCGGTTGCTGGCAGGGCTGAATTCAGGGTGGACTGTGCAGAGCACAGAATAAAGCCCTGGTGAGGCTGGAACACAAGTTGTTCCCGGACATGTGCCCAAATATTTGTTGTTTAATTACAGCCCAGGTCGGGAAAGAGTGGAAGGAGCAAATTCTGCTCCGTATTTACTGGGAAATGAGGAACCACCCGCCAGTCTGTGCCATCACCGAGTGAAAGTAGGAGTTTAAACCTGTGGAAGGGAAGGTTTAAATCCATGGAACTTTGAACCCCCATGTCAATTAAAACACTGTGCTTCTTTCCCTAAAAATAATGCTCTCAAGGTACCATCACTCACACAGAGCTTGTGGCTGGACCATGAAGTGGAAGTTTTCCTGCCTGGCTCCGAGCACAGGTTTGAGAGCTGGGGGAATAAATGGAGTTGAGAAGATGTTTTCAAACCAGGAGAGGAGGGAAAACGGGACATAAACCCACCAACAGAAGGACAAACAGCAATAGTGCCAAGGAAACATGAGCAGCCAAAAAAAAACAAACCAAAAAAGCCATTTCTAATAAGATTGGAGGTGCATCTCTAGAGATTTCTGGGTATTAAGGGAGAGGAGAAGCACCAGGCTGAGCCAGGGGTCCCCTAGCTGGGTGAGCCCTCTCACAGAGCCTCTTCAAAGGCTCTGATTTTGGCTGCAGATGTGAGGAGCTGGTTGTGGAACAGCCCTGGGGGGGGTCTCTGGGCTTTGAAGCCGAGTGGCAGAAGAAATGGGATGTGACAGCTCCGTGTTCTGCAGCCTCATCTGCATCTGGGGGGCCTTTGGTAATTAGCTCTGACTGGGGGCTGCTGGGAGATAAAGAAACCAAGAAATGCAGCCTGCCCAGGGCCATCTCCCAGCCTGGCTCTTCCACCTGTAGTTTCTGGAAGTATCTTCAGCCCCTTCCCTCGGCACTGTGGTGTCCCAGCTGTGTTTTCCCCCTGCCACTGAACTCAGGGGGGGTCGGGGGTCCTGCAGGTGGATCTTGCCCTCCCTTAGGAGGTGCCTCAAATACGTGAGGGGTTTGCAGATTTTTAAATAAATGTGCCCTTTGCAAGTCAAAAATTGCTCTCTTTCTCTAGAGTTAATCATGAGATACATCAATTTTTTTTAGTCTTTGCGTAATTTGGAACCTGCTTAGAGAGAAAGGCAAAAGGGGGGAAAGGGTCATGTTTTGAGCAGTAAATCAGCACAGAAAAAGGGGCTGCACACAATGTGGGGTTTATTGGGGTTTATTTATGATGGGGCGAGCTGGGAGTGATGTTGGGGTGAGGGGTGAAGGCAGCTCTGAGGGGCAGAAAACATGTGGAAAAGGGAAAGACAGTGGGCAACCAGCTCTCTCCCCTCTCTGAAGGGCGCACAGGGCACAGCAAAACCATCGTGGCTTTGCTCAGAATTGCAGAGTTTGGGCCTGTAGAGTTAAAATCTCGTGTTTCTAAGTGATGACAGCCCGTTTGTGACCCAGGTAGGGCAGACACCGGCGTTATTTTGATCCTGCACAACTATTTTGGTGGTCAATGGCACGAGAGAGCCCCTCTTGGAGCTCTGCATGTGCAGATTCACCCTTAGTAATTATTTATGTGTCTCCAGGAGCTGCACATGGCACTGCAGACACACCAACCAAGCTGTTCCCTCCCGGGAATCGCCTCCCATCCGTTCCCACAGAGCCCAGCCTGTCACACACCCTGGCCTGGGTTTGCTGGCAGCTCCTGGTTAATGCTGGGATGGCCATAAAGGAGGGATATTTAATAATTTTACAAGGGGGAAAATGATGTCCAAACAGAGGTCGTCTTCTTTCAGTGGAATGCTCAGCCTGCCTCCCTCAAGCAGGAGGGTTTCTGTAAACACCCTTTCCATGTGTTGGTGCCCTCCTGCCTTTCCAGGACGGGAAGGGAACCCAGTGCTGTGAGAGCTGGCAGTGCTGGGCCCTCGGGAAACACCTCTGGAGGCAGGCATGGATGGTCCTGTCTTTTCAGCTGATGGATGCTGAAATCTGTCTGGTCCTGAAAGCCTGAGGAAAAGGCAAACCAGCTTTATGGGGCATCAAACAAACCTGGTGGCTGCTTGTGAATCGTGTCTGGAAATCCTCTTTCCCGTCTTTTCCAGCTTGGGGGTGCTCAGCGGGCACCAGGGAAGCACAGCATCTCCTGGGCTGATTTCCCCTTGTTTTCCCCCCTCCAAGCAGCTCATCCCAGGGATCCAGCCTGGCTGCAGCAGAGGCTTTCACTGGAGAGCTGGCTGTGCCTGTGCTTGAAGCACAGGAGGCTGCAGAGAAAGGTCAGGCTGTCAAAGGCTCCAGCACGGGGAGGTGGGAGCTGTTTGCAGTCAGGTGAGGAGATTCCAGCACAGCTCCTGCCTCCCCGTTTCTATAGCAATGCTGGGCTCCACAGGGACCCAGACAGCAAGAGGAATAACCCCCCCAAACAGGAGAATCGCTGCTCCAGGCTGGGCTGGGGCTGCTCCATGCCTGGTGCAGGGAGCTGTTTGGAGGGAAGGAGAATTCCTCACCTGCCAATCCCAGGGAAAAAGCTGGAGTGGGGATGGGAGGAGGCAGGAAAGGCCCAAGAATGGAAATAACAGGTTTAACTAGAAGCACCACGAGCCTCCTGGTGGGTTTTCCATGGGATATCGATGAATTTGATGCTTAGGATTTCTCCCTCTGAGTGATTTTATAAGACGTTCCAAATGGAAAAGCAGCTACAATAACCCCAGGAAACCTCTTTGGTTTTGCTTCCCTGGTCTCCTCTCCCTCTTTCTGTTTGTTTTCTGGTGTGACTCAGCAAGTGCATGATGTGTTGGCACCCAAGCCTGGTTTGAGAGACTTGAAAAGAAATCAGGGAAGTGACATTTCCTTGGATACCTGCAGGGCAAGGAGTCTGTTGTGCTACCCCAGCAAGCCCAGCCTGGGCTGGGAGCTGGGACTGTCCATAGCCAGGGCCAGGCTCTGCTCCTGAAGGAACACAGCGTGGAATTAGGAAAATCAAGCAAGACTGGGTGGAAAGAAGTGCTGTTCCCTCTGCTTCCCCAGAGGAGGGGATGAGCTGGGCTTAAAGGCTGCTGCAGGAATGCCACCCCCCCCTGAGGGCACAGACCCCAGGACTCCCAGAAATGGGGGAACAGGCCCCCCCACACCTGAGGACCTTGGAAACCAAGGAGGAACTTCTCTCTGGCTTGGCTGAACACTGGTGTCCTCCCAGCCCCGGGGCCACACAGTCCTTAAAACATCCTGGGTGCTGCTGTTGGTTCTGCTTTGGGCCAACAGTGTCCCAGCAGCCCCAGCTCCTGCTGCAGCTGCTCCCTGGGCTCAGACAGGCATGAAAAGAGTGGCCTCCATCCCTGGTTGCTTAATTAATGCCCCCTGTTATAGCCCTGAGGCACGAAATAAATATTTTTCCGTGCCTGGCAGAGCTAAACATAGCATGGTGCTCCATCCCCAGCTGACTGCCATTTGAATTTCCCCTCCAGCTCTGCTTTTCCCTTTCATTTGCCAGTAAACACCCAGCCCTTCAGTGTTTGGGAAATTGGGAGAACCTTCCTCCCTCATGGCTCCATTTCCAATGGAATCACAAGTGTCCTGCTGGGGGTCTTGGGGGTTGAAGTTTCATTGGGTTTATTGTTATCATTGTCACCATTTATCAAGTGGATTTTTTCCTTCATCCATTTGGGAAGATAACTCAGCTCTCAGTCTGAGCTGGCTCTTCCATCCTGGCCTGAATTCCCATTAATCCTTTCTCCAGGTCATTTACCCTCAAACCTCAGTTCCCTGATAATTTATTCCCAAAGTTAAGGGGAACAGATTGAGCTTTTTCTCCTCCTTTTCTCTTCTTTTTCTCTTCCATTTCTCTTCCTTTTCTTCCCCCTCCTCCTTTTCTCATCCATTTCCTTTTTCCCTTCCTTTCCCTTCCCTCTTCTCTTGCTCTCCTCTTCCTCTCCCCCCCTTCTTCCTTTCCTTTTCCTCCCCCCAAGCACCGAGGGGTCTCCAGCTGCTCTTTTCCTGATGCACATACAAAGTGCAGACATCATTAGGAGATAATTCAATTAGATAAGATCAGCTATGAGAGCTCATAAAGCGATGCAGAGAGGAGCCTGTGCCAGCCATCAGCCCAGCCAGATGAGGAGGGAGCTGCTGCCCTGGTAATTGGTTCAAGCAAATGTGCATCGGGGTGTCCCTGGTGTGAAATCAACACTGGGCAGCCCTTTGCTGGGCCAGGTGTCCCTGTGCCAGCCCTGCCCTGCTGTCCAGGCTGTCCCTGAGCCTCTCCTGGGCTGCTCCTCCACCCCACTCGGCTGTTTGTCCTCCTTGGAAGCTCCTTTTATTTGTGGGGATGCTGGATCCCTGCAGGGGCTCATCTCCAGCTCGAGGAGAGCAGTTAGGTGGGAAGGGAGAAGAGGAATTTCCATCAGTGGATGCAGTGAGCAGGGGCAGGAATGAGTGCTGCCTCTTAAACTGTTTGCAAAGCCAGCCCTGCCCCAGGGAGCAGCTCAGGAGTGAGAGGATGTTAGAGCAGCATTTACACTTCTGACCTGCGTTTGCATTTTAACATCTCTCACCCTGCTCCTGATCCATCTGCCTGGGCCTCAGTACAACAGCACTGTAGGGATTTGGAGCTTTGGGCTCACCAAAGGTGGGGAAGGGACTGGATGGAGCATCTTTGGTGCGAGGAGAGGCTGGGAAAACCCTCACAGAGCTGGGGGTGGCGACACCGGTCCTGCAGCCCCTCCCTCCCTACCTGAGATGTCACCTGGTGGCAGCAAATCCTGTGACTGAGCTCGACCTGGGCTGCTTTGCACCCGTGGGACTCTGACAAGGCGATTTTCCTTGCCTGGTTTAAGGTTCTCGCTCCTTGCCTGTTTAAATCCCTCCTCAGCTCGTGTCTGTTTGCGGACAGGACCGGCTGTGACTCGAAGGTGTTTGAAGTCGCGTTTTAACTGCTATTGCCCAAGCCCAGCCTCCTTCCAGCGGCTCCCTCCAGTGGCTGGCTCCAGGAGCTGGTTTTTTCCTGCGAAAACCTCGTTTTTCGGGAACCCCTGTTTGTAACAAGTGTGATGAACTCGAGCACACAGCACCGGTTGTATTCCCAAGGTGCCAGTTAACAAGATCCCCAGGGATCTGAGCTGAGGGAAGAAGCCCTGAGCTAATTGAGCCTCTGCAGGGTGAAATGGGAAGGTGGAAGCGTTGCAAGATGACAGAATTGGTCACCAAATGTGAGTGCCTCCAGCCTCAGATGGAAATATTAACGTTCAGCCTGTTCCCCAGACAAGCCACCGCCACCAACCCACATGACTTTCCTTTCCAGCCTGGATTGAGCTCCATTAAAATGGGTGAAAGCTGAACCCAAAGGATGTACAGCACCCCTGGTTGTGCCCTCTGAAACCCCCAGCTCCTCCCAGCCTGCAGGTTGGTACCATGGAGGTGATTCCTGGGCTGGGAATCGGGGGCTGTCGCTGTCACATTCCATGGGAAGAGGAATGTCCTCCTCCCCTGGGCTGTTCTTTAGGCACAGGGACAGAAAACATTCACTCACTGAGCACAGGCACACACAGGTCACAATCAGTCACCTCAAAGACACATCACCTGCCTTCAGTGAGCTTTTCTGAAGGGGAGTGAGAGGCACAGACTGCAAGGATAAATCACAGCAGAGCGGGGCTTGCTCTGGAACAAACCCATCATTTGCTCTGAAAGGATGAATTTGTTGTTCTCCTCGAGCAGTCCCCCAATGTTTAACAGGCAGCTTGGCCAGGAGGTTTGGGCTTGGCTTGGAAAGGCTCTGCCTCAAGCTGGGAAAAATGGGATTGAGGAACTGGGGGGACAGCGGGATCAGAGCTCCCCTTTTCCAGACACACAGCTCCTTCCTAACCTCCTTCAAGAGGCCTGAATGGCACAGTGGAGAGGAGAGGAGGGTTTCCTCTGGCCCTGCAGGGATGTGGTTGCTCACAGACAGCTCAGCCTGGTCCTGCAGAGCCCCAGCCCACGGCTCCAGGGAGGGTCTCACCACAAGGATCAGGTTCCAGGATCTCTGCAGGGTGATTCAGCCCTGCCCATCCCCACTGCACACCAGTCACGCTCCCAGGGGTTGAACCCAAGGGGCTGAAAGCACATTCTTTGCCTGGCAAAAGCAAGGGATGTTCCTGCAGCTACTCATGTTTGTCAGGGTGAATCAACCACAGCTCTGCTGGCATTGCTACAGCCCTCCCAGCCCACGTCAGCTGAAAACTCTCCCCATTTTCATTAGATAAAAAAGGATTTGAGGAATCTCTAGGGGGGGAAAAAAGCAGCTGAGACAGGGCTACAATTAAAAGGATTACTCTGAGGCAGAGGTTAAAAGTAAAGGGTGGGAACTAAGACAGGGATTGAAGGAATAGCAGATGAGGAACCACCATGAAATAAGAGAACTGGGATTAGTTCCTCCCAAGACCAGCTTCTGGATTTGCAGTCACTGGTGCTTGGGTGGTGGATATTCAGGGGTTTCTTGTTGAGGACAGGTGAGCTCAGAATGTTTGAAAGAAGGAAATAAAGAAGGAAGGAGCAAAGACTTAAAGGAGCAAACACTTCTTCCAAGAGTTAAATTTCCAGAGCAGCAACTCCCCATGGTTCAGGCACGTGAGCCCAACTGGCAGGTAGAGATTTCACGTGGATTCAGTCGGGCTCTGGGAAGAAACATTTCCCACCTCAGCATTCCTGGGAGCTGGGGAAGAGGCAGGGAGCTCCAGAGAGAGAGCACCTCTGGTGTGCTCCTCGTTTCACAGCTGGCTGAGGGAGTATTGCACCAGAAGAGGTTCTTCTGCCACACCAGAGCTCTGTTAGAACTTGCTCTTCTCCTTCCATCTCGTTCAGTCACAAGGAAAACTGGAACAAACAGCACATGCAAGTGCAGGAGGAAGATGTTGTCTTATAACTCACGCTCCAGTTCTCACCTTTTCATTTGAAGGGATATTTCCTTGGCCCTGTTGCTGCCAAGTTCCTGGTTTTAAACAGCTTTCCCAGTTCATAAATGAAAGATGAGTCCTGAGGGCTGAGTCAGCCTGGACCTGAGGTGGCTGATTTTGGGACCAGCCCAGGCTCAAAGTGCCTGCAAGAGGCAGCTCCACACGTTCCATGTTGAGTCACATGGTGCTTCTGGCAGCAGGGGGATGAGCTGGCACAGATGATCCCTCGCAGGATAAAGAGGAGTTTTGTTGTGTCTCAGGGGCTCCACTGGGCTGAGCCACAGCAGCAGCAGCAGCAGCAAATGGCCAGGCAGTCCCAAAATGCATTCTTCCCAAAGTGCATTCTTCCCAAAATACATTCTTCCCCAAGCCCTGCTGCAAAGGAGAGGGGAGAGCAGGTGGGCCTGGCAGGTGCTGGGTGGTTTAAAAGCACTTCTGTGCAGAGGCTGTGCAGGGCACCACCCAGATCCCTCACCTGGGGTGTCCTTGAGGGCATTCAGGTAACCCACAGTCTGCCTTCTCCCTGGGTTTGCTGCAACAGGAGCATTACAGGGGGCATTGCTGTCCCTCTGTGGAGCAGGAGATCAGGGGGTGCTGGGGAAACACAAGACTCACACGTGCTGTCAAAAATTCTCCTTCCCAAAGGGAAGAACTAAAAGGGAAGGGGGCATTTTGCAAGATTCCAGTTAGTTCTGAAAATAGAAAAGTCAGCTCCTGCCCCAGCCACCAAGGTGCCCATGTATGTTCTTCTTTTAGGTTCAAGGAGAGTTCATGCTGTGTTTGTAGCACAGAAAACACCATCCACTGACCCAGAACTGCACAGAAACCAAGGGAAGCTGCTCCAGGTAATCTCCAAGGGGGCTGGAGCTGAAACCTTGGCCATCCCAGCCCACAAACCACGAGCTGGGAACCCCAGGGCTCACAGCCCCTTCCAGCAGTGCTGAATTCCTTCCCTTCCTCCCCAGAGTTGTCACTGGTGATAAAGTGGCAATCAGAGTGAGGAGCTGAGCAGCACAGGCAGCAGGGCACGGGGGCAAAGACTGGGATGTCCCTTCCACAGGTTGTCATGGGAGCAAAACCCGCAGCTGATGAGCAAGGGGATGTTGTGGCTGGGGATGTTCAACCCCCAGAGTTCACCCCAGATGTTAAAAAGAGATGTGCTGGCTGCTTCAGGCCACGAAAGAGACATCAAGGAGATACTCTGAAAATGGTGCATCATTTATCAAGGGGACAAAAGCACAGGTTACCTTGTCAGGGAGCTCTGCCCCAGGCCCAGGGAATAGGAACTGAATTAATATGCTGAACATGCAGCAGTGAAGGCATCAACTCTGCAAACTCAGTGCAACAAAAAAAAACAAAGCCCCAGCAAGTGTGGGAAGCTCAGCCATCCTTCCAGCTCTCCTGGCTGTGGGTTTCCCTCTCCATCTGTGGAGCAGGCAGGATTTGGATTGCATGTCCTGGTGATCATCCAGAAAGACATACATGTGGGGTTTTTAGCAGGAAGCAGAAGGATAAGGAAAATATCCACGTTCTTTAGGAAAGCTAAAAGTGGGGTTTGGCAGGTGGGAGGGCTGGCAGGAGGAAGGAGTTCAGGTTTGCACAACTTGTGTGTCTGCTGGTGGTTCTGTTCCACATCAGATGAGCCCTGACAGCTACTGGGGAAGGCAGGAACCACTGAACACAGGGGGAGTCCTGCACCTTTTCTCTGCTCATTAAACTGCCACAGACAGGGAGCAGAACCCCCCTGGACACGGTTCCCCTTGTTCTCCTGGTGCTCAGCATCTTCAGAAAGGACACACAGCCAAATCCTGCACCTCCCCCAGAGGCAAGAACCTCCAGCACTGCCACCCTGGGGGCAAATCCAGCGTGGTGCTTCCCTCACAGACCAGCTCCTTGTTTCCACCTCTGCCGGCTTCCCCATCCCTCTTTTCCCAGCTCCCAGCCTGTGCCTGTCTCCTCCTCCTGTGCCAGGTGTCTGTACCCCAGTGGGTGCTCTTGCTGCAGAATTATAGCCCCTGATCAGCCCCTCAGACACCCCCCAGCCCTTCCTTTCAACCACAGAGCAGCTGGGGCTCCTTCCCTCCCCAAATTCCAGGCAGCATTAACATACCCCTGACAGAACCAGCTGCTGCCTGCCTGGCACTCCTGTCATGTCATTCCCGTTGGCAGCACTGGTTCATGGCACTGTGGGATGTTTTCCAGGCTCACCAGTCTCCAGCTAATCTCCTGCTGCCTGTCTGGACCCCACTGCTCTTGCAGAGCACTTGACAACCAAGGCCATGAGTGTAAATAAGCACCAACATTTCAAATGGGACAGGATTGTGTGTCCCAAGAGCAGGAACCTCCACCTGCAACAGCTCCCTGAATATCCTGGAGCTGCTAAAAACAGCTCTGTGGTCTGCTGCATAGTTCAATAAATGCAGTTGGTTAGTTTAATAAAGTTTAATAACACATTTCATTGTCTGAGTTGGGTTATATCCCAGATAAACACTGGGAATCTCATGTAGGACATGAGAGTCACCACCATCTACAGCATCAAAGGGGTGCCATCAGTCCATGGCTTTTCTAAAGGCCTCAAGGAATGCTAAAAATTGTCCCCTGGTGCCATTTCTGTGCTCCCCTGGGAGCAGAGATGTCGGTGATGGGGCCATAAGAACGTGCAGACAGGCCTTGGCACGGGGATGATGTGCTGGGAGTGGGAGCCAGGTAAGGGTGGAAATAGCAGGGACTGCTTCTCATCTCATTAATTAGGGAGAGTGAATGTGAATGGTCTCCCTGAGACACGAGGCACCTGTGAGATGATGAGTAGGAGGGCCTGGAGTGGAGCTGGGGATGAGGGAATCCAGGCAGGAGGAGGTGGGAAGTGTCTGAACAACATCCACTCGAGATCCGCGCGGCCTGTCTCGAGATTTTAAATATTTGCACATCCCAGGAGTCACAGGTGGCGGTTTGGGCTCGTTCCTGCTCTGGCTGTGCCAAGGAAAACGCGTTCCTTCCATGCAGGAACAGAACAGAGCCCGTGATGAGTGAACAGAGAGGACGATGCCTTGATGTCACACCAATAAAAACGGGGGTGGCTTTGAGCTCATCGTTCCAGGGGGGTTGGAGCACAGCCCTCCCAGCTCCAGGACCCCAGGGCAGCGTTCCCAGCCAGCCAGGAGCTCTGCCAGGGGAAAGGGCAGGAGTGGAGGCTGTGCTGGGCGAGGGGGAGTGGGAGGGAGGAGCTGTGGGGACAGAGCACGCCACAAACCAGGCTCTGCTGTCGGGGCAGGGCAGCAGCAACTGTGCTCAGGGTGTCAGTGCCAGCAGCAGCTGCTGCAGGACTTCTTTCTGAACCCTTCCTCTGTCACCAAAGGCAGCAACCCCAAACCTGTCAGTTAAAATCAAGTTGTTTCCTCGCTGTGGCAGGAATCTGCTTCCCGTGTTTTTCAACAGAGCAACATTCCAAGGCATAAATTACTGATTTTTTTGAGCTGCATCCAGGTGGAAAAATGCCTTTTTTTTGGTGGGAGATGTGACTGTTTTACTCAGTGATTTGCAGGGCTGAAGGCAGCCCTGAGCTGCAGAAACAGGAGCATTTGTACAGGCAGCTGCAGCAAAACCCAGCAAGCTCAGTCAAAAGAGCCAATTCTCTCCTTGTGCGAGTTTGTCCTTAATTCCAAATAAATTCTGACCAGGAAACTTTCAGAAGGGCTCCACATTTTCCCTTTCAATGCATCTGCATGTGCTCTGAGTGATTAGTTTGGCCAGCCTGGCTGCAGCACTGCCAGAGCACTGGAGTTATAAATGCTCCCCCACTCCTGGAACCTCATCCATAATTTACAGAGAACACTGGGGCTGAACAGTGCTTTGCCCCACAAATCTGACAAAGAAGCTGTGCAGGAATGTGGGTGCATCACTTCAGGGTGTCTTGGAAAGCACATCTCCTGAATTAAAATTGTACCATTTCCAGGGGGTTTGTTTGGGGGTTTTTTTTTGCTCGAATTGTTTTGCCTTTTACAGTCAAGTGAAGAAATTTGGGGCTGGTTTAGCAATGAGACAGTGGGATGAAAATAAGAATAATAATCCAGATATGGGTTTCCTGCAAAGGAAAGCATCTGGTCTTGTGGCAAAGTCCATAACTAATCAGGGGCAAGACTGAAAGTGCAGCAGTGAAACCTCAAGGAACATCCTGGCACAGCTGCAGACGGGATTTCTGTGCTTATAGAGGAGATATTTGATCCACGGGGTGAGGCAGTTACTGCTCCTCACAGAAACCAAGCCTCCACCTCCCCAACTTCAAACAACATAACCTTTTCCAAGGAATTACCTGCAAAGCCCCGTGCTCAGCTCGGGGACTGATGCAAACAAGCTGAGCTCATTTATTTACTGCTGACAAGCTTTTTCTTTAGACATGGAGTGGCTGAGGAAAATAACAGAAACGATGTGGCTTAACTTGGGCATAAATTAAGTGTGATTTCCACAGCGTGCAGTTATTAGAAGCAATTAGCAGCACAGTGGTGGCTGTGAGGAATCCTGCTCCTGTTCTGGGGCACACTCAGCCTTGGATCCCGTGCAGAGGCAGGAAAAGCTTGTTTTGCAGGGGGGCCCTGGTGGGCTTTGAGTTTCTGTTTTGCTCCTCCTCTTGTTTTGGGTTCAACAGATTCTCTGCCATGGCTGTGCTCCCTCCTCCACATCTGTGCTGCTGCCAGCTCTGAGAGGACTGCTTTTGTCCTCTGGATGCCAGTAATGGAATCATGGTTTCAAGCAGGAGCTCCTTCTTTCTGCACTGCTGGGAGGGCTGTTCTCTGCTCTTCTTGATTAGGAGGCATCCAAAATTGTTGAGTGATCTCCTGCCCCTTGTTCCAGGCTGAATCACTTTGATTGTACCTTCCAGAGGATCTATTTCTCTTCATTGTCACTGTCTGTGGGCTGGGAGTCAGACAGTGGCTCCCTGGGGTAGTGGGCACACAGGAAAAGAGGAATATCCCTAAAGGGATGGATAGAATCGAGCTTTATTTCTGCTAGCAGAACTCTAGCACAGAAAATAAGCTGATAAATGTTTCTTGCGTGGGTTTATGAAGTGCAGAGTTCACAGACACACAGTTGTCCTGTGTTCATGCTGCTCTGGAGGTTCAATGGGCCATGGAGAAGCCATGGAGGTTTATCACCCTCCAGACCCAATTCAGGAATGGCAGAGAAGTCTGCAGGACAGGACAGAATATGGAAGCTTTACTTGCACTTATTCATCTGTTACATGAACACTTCAGGGTGAATCAGAGACCAGAGTTGATGGCTGAGCTGATGTGAGCTGGATCTGCTGGAATAGCTGTCTCTGTGCTCACCTGGGGGGAAGAACAAGTGTTACTGAACCTTAAAAACCAGCCTGGGCAGCTCTAGAGAGAGAAAACGTGACTCAGGTGCCAGCACAGAGTCCTGCTCAGACACAAACCAGAGCACTGTCAAGCTGATTAAGGGTTTCAGGGGAAGGAGCCCCACAGCTGAGAGGGACAAGCTGGGTCTGGCAGCTCCAGGAGTTGGTCCAACAAGCCCTGGCTGTGTTTCCACCCAAAGACACGTCCCAGTGCAGAGTTTGTGTTTACAACAGGGACGTGAAAAGCCAGGGGTTAGTTTTCATCTTTTCTTCGCCTGTCAGTCACGTCATTAACTGGGGCTCCAGCCCTAAATAATCCCCCTAATCTGTCAGACCACAGATTATGAACATGAAAGGGACGAGCCTGAAGCTCCCCAGAAGCAAATCAGTTCTTGGGCTGGAAGACTCCAGAGTCAAAGGCAGAGAAAGAGAGAAACTGGGACAATGGGACGCCGAAATCCCGTGTTTACCTGCTTGCTCCTTGCTCTCCTGCCTGTTCCAGACCTGCTGGCTGGCATCTCTGCTGCAGCCTGTCCCTGCCCGGCCTCTGATTGAATCAGGACATGTCACTGTTGCTGGCAGTTATTACCATTTCACCTCCCTGAAAGCCGGAGCTTCCTCGACAAGAACCTCGTGGTGCCACATTTCAAAGGCCTTTCAAACAGTCTTTAGTCCAGATAAGACTTGAAGGGTGAAGAGGCAACAAAAAGCAGCTAATCCACTTAACTGCCACTGCAACTTCCCCGGCCCAAAAAGAGCAAGTTATTTTTTTGGAGTGACTTCTCCTCACCCAGATCCTGGGGATTTCCAGCAGCTGCACAGTCCTCCCTGCCCGTGTTTTCTAGTAATGAATACTAACGATCCTTCGCTCCTGTTTTAATTGCCTGCCTATCAAGCTTTGTTAATCTTCCCCATTTTGCTTAATCTTTCATCGTGTCACTTTTTTTCCCCCCTCCGTGTTTCTTCTGTGTTGACAAGGCGTTTAAACATTTCACTGAGCAGGAGAAGGGAAAAATAAAGGAAGAGAAGAAAGGAGGAGAGAAAGGAATCCTCCCCTTTGCATCTGGAATGCTCATTTTCCAGATTAGAAAATAAGTGCCTGTGGTATCTCATTAAAACTAATAGGTAAATTAGTGAATATTTAGATCTCCATCCTTCCAAAGCGGGAAGGCTGGAGCCAGCAAAGCCCTGCTGTGTTCATAACCTCAATCCTTGCAGCTGGGACAGGGTTTCTTCCAGAGGGGACACCAGCATTTCAGCCAGGATCTCCCCACGTGTCTGATCTGTGTCTTGCTGGGGGAAAAAAGGCTTTGACCAGAGTCTGAGAAAACGCTGCTGATCTCTTGAGGTGTTCCTGGTTTTCCCCCAATAACCACCCATAAAGAGCCGTTCTCCCTTGAGGATTGATCGTTCCATGTGATAAGGGCAGGCAGATGAGGGGGGTCGGCTCAGTGTGGTTTAAACTCGATGCAGAATAAGTCAGTGCAGGGAAAAGCCCCTTCAAGTCTCTTTCTTTTGCCCTTGAGCCTTTTCTCTCACGAGCAGTGCCATCAGGGAGATGCTCCCTCCTGCCTGGCTGTTCACCAGAATAGATTCAGACACCGAGAATCTGCTCTGTCTTTCAAGGGAGCTGCTGCTGTGTCTGATGTGAGATCTGCATCACCAAATGACATCAGGGAGGGGGG
>JAWWES010000067.1:5347856-5367115 GCA_035583135.1 Lophotriccus pileatus
CCCCCCCCCGCCCCCCCCCCCCCCCCCCAAGTAAACAGAGCCAGGGCATAAAAATAACTTGCTGTGCACCTTGTCCAATTACAGAAACTTGATTTCAAAACCTTAAAATGAAGATCCCATCATTCCAAACGCAGCTCAGAAACCCTTCGTGGCAGCCTCAATTGCTGAGCTGTTTTCAAGGCTTTGACAGGTTTGTTATTGGCACAGTTTGATGCCAATAGAACCAGCCGAGTCCTGAAGTCCATTTCTCAGATGTTGGGGTTTTTTTTTCTGTAACATCTGGGTCGTGTCAGCTTCCCACCACCAGGAAATGGGATTCCTCCCCCACACTAGGGGAAATCAGGCGTGACTGCCTTGAAAACGATGCTGTGCCAGGTTAATTGATCCCTAAACATCATCTCTGCACAGGGCTGGGCAGGGAATTCATCCCTGGTCTTTCAGCCCAGTGGGGTTTGTCCTACTAAAAAAATAACATTATTTGAAGCCAATTAAGTATGTTTTTGTTTGAGGGGAAAGGTGGGAAAGGTCTCAAGCCAAAGACCCTGAAGCCAGGCCAGCCTGTGTCCTCTGCTCCAAGGAAAAGGACAGGAATCCTCGTTTTTGGAAGGCTGTGAGATAATAGATGCTTCATGTCAGGTCTGTCCAGAGCTGCTAGAAATTGGACACTGCTTTAAATGGGGTTTTAAACACTAAATACCCCCTTCAAACGTGGGGTTATCTCTGCTCCCTTGCCAGATCTTGCCGTATTCCGGACTTGCTGTGAGGAGCTCCGCAGTTTATTGGCGTGTCGAGTGAAAACAGTGTTTCTACAGCTCAGACTCTGGAATTTCTTCACCAAAAAAAAAAAAAAAAAAAAGAAGTAGCAAAGCCTCCTGGGACTCTCTGCATGGCTGGCCAAGCAACCTTGATTTTGAGCCACAGAGAGAGACTGAGGCTTGCTTTGGAGGCAGATATTCAGCAGCAGTAACTGTGCAGGCACAAATCCTGATTGCAGCCGACCAGAAAGTCCTTGCAGGGGCAGCATCAAGCAAGGGGTGGACTGAAGGACACCCAGTGTGCCAGAAATCACTGGGAAAATGGATTTGCTCCCCCCTCCCATCCCCTTGGGGCAGCACAGAGAGGAGGGAGCTGCATTTCAGTGAAGAGAGGACAACCTGCCCCCCTCAGCAGGGGTTACACGGCACTTCCACTCCTCTGGCATCAGTGGGGAGGGTGAAGTGCCTGAAAAACCCACTGGGACTGGAGTTCTGTGGGGAGCAAGGGCTTGTTTACACCCCAGTGTGCCCCAAGAGGCCCTGCAGGTATCAGGGATGTGTTCTGAACTCCCACTGCTTGTTGGCAGCACTGGGAGCCTTCCCTTAGACAGGCGGCTGCTTAAAACTGCTTAAACCTGCCCTGGCCAGCTCCTAACGGGGAGTTTAAAGCAGCAGCAGCAATTATGAGCTCTTAATCCATTGCAACTGGGAGTGGGAGAGTGTTTGCTCACAAAAATAGTTCTGCAAACTGGGCCACAAGGCAGGGAAAGGAGAATCACGGGATGAGGGGAGAGCCAGAGGAGCGGGTAAGGATGTGGGGCAGCAGAGGGGGCAGCACGAGGCAGGGGCAGCAGTGACAGTGGGCTTGGCTTCTCAGCTGGTGTAGGTCAGAATGTGAACTGCAATCATCTAGCAGTCTGTAAATGAGGGTTTACCCAGTGGATAAAGTGCCAAGGTCCGTGATGCTGCAAAAGAAGGGACCGAATATTCCCACGACGGACGCGCGTGCAGAATTTCCCCCTCGCGGCTCTTCTCCTGCCCAGTTTTTGGCAGCCCGGTTTATCTGGTGCTCTCCCACCTTTCATCATGTCAGCATGAACACAGAGAACCTCTGATGTCACCCAGCAACAGGACCTTTCCCTGGTCCAGGGGGTAATGTGGGATGGCAGCTGGAAGCTTTTACGGGGCCGCCAAGGCAGAAAGAGTTATTTGCTCTACAGTTGGTACAAGTTCTCCTCAGGACTGAAAAATGCAGGCACAAGTGAATCTGTCAAACTTCAAACACGCACTGTGCTTCACCAGGGACCCAGTTCTGAGCTGCCAGTGGAAGAGAAACTCCCTGGATCTGAAATGGGAGGGAGTTTGCCTGGTTTCACACACGCACAGGGGTGGCAGTTCTTCGTGTTCACCTGAGGGGAAAAAAGTCTCCTTCACAACACCAAGGCAGTGCAAGATTCACCAGGCAGAGTGTGGGAGTTTGCAGGAGGAAATTCAGAGCAGTTAATGATGATTTTGTATTTTAGGTGCTTAGAAAACATCTAGAATGTGTTGGCACTGATGTTTCAGCTCCCTACCACAGGCATTCCAGCCTTCCCTGGGTTGGGGGAAGAGGATTTGGCTGAATGATAACCTTTACTTGGTCTAAAAAAAACCAACCCAGGTGTTTCATTTTGTCTTGTTGATACATTACAGTTTAATAGAGAAATGCAGTCAAATAAAAAGAGGGGTAGAGCCATTTCATATAAAAACTTAATTGATTAGTCTCTGTTGCATCCACATCAAGAAATAAGGTCAGTGGTCTTAAATCAGAAGGTCTTGTCAGACACCCCCATCTAATTATCTGAAAGGAAGAGGTGAACATGTGATTCCTCAATTCTGGCTCAGTGTAGACTCCAAACCCCACATTTAATTCAGGATGGGGTTCGAGTCGTGCCTGGTGGTGCAATGTCAGTGCAGGTTCTAATGCCTCAAAGGCTAATTCTGCTACTTCTGCTGAATAGGAAAGTGAAAAACAAAGGAGGGGAGAGGGCACATCCTCCCCCAAACTCACATCAAGTGCTGTATAATAAAGTACCTGATTAGCTCCTTTGCAAAAGGCAGAAAAGGGGCAATTTGCTCCCGGCCCCTGCCAGAGGCAGGAGGCTGTGCTGGATGGAGCTTCAGCACAGTGAAGGTCACACCCAAGAGGGAAAAAGTCACCTTCCCGTTTTACAATTATTCTCCCAGCAGCTGAATGTCAGCAAAGGTCTGGGAACAACGTGGTGCTCACTCTGCTAACCTGCTCCACTTCAGCTCTTCATGTTCTACATCAGAGAAATTACTTAGTGCCACAATTAAATCCCCCTCGGCCCCGCTGGGGCCGTGTCACAGCCTCTGGAGGAAGAAGGAAGGTTACTTTGAGCTCTTCTTTAAAAACTCAATTGCATTAGGAAGTAATTGCAAATTATTGTTATTATTATTATTTATTACTTGCGTAACGGGGCATGATCTGAATGCTTGCAAGGCTTCCCTGCACTGAGAGATGGGTTCTTGCAGGCAAATAGGTTGCCAGAAGTGCCTGGGAGGAAGGATGCTTTAGAAAATGCCAGTTTTATTTCTAGTCCTTTGTTTTTTCTCCCTGAATGGATTCTCTGAGCTTGTGGTGGTAGGAGGCAATTAAAATAGAGCTGGAAGGAGGTGAGTGCTCTGTAAAAACACGGCTAAGTAGAAGACAAGATGTATGTCCCTGCTGCTTCCTCAGGCAGGAGGGTGAAGAGGGATGCTCTGTCCTCCTTGTCAGACAAGAACATGGCATGGGATGATCTCACTGCCAAGGACTGGATGTGCAACAAGGATTTGGGTCCAGCAGAAGGATTTCCAGTTGAAGGCCATTCTCTGCCCCTGAGAACCACACAAAGCTGTCCTGGGTTTGGATTCCTTGTGCCCATCTCAACTTGGCAAGAGACAGCTGTGCTATTTTCCCAGGGAAACTATTTTCACCAGACAGAAGAAAATAAAGCTTTATCAAACCATCACCTCTCCCTGCAGATGAAAAAAAGCCCAAGCCCAAAAGGTGTGGGGAGTCATTCGTCAAATATTCGAGGTGTTTAAGGTGTAGAGGATAAACTGAGTCATCAACACAAGGCTCAGCACTCCCCCCTCTCTGTCTTCTCCACGGGTCCTTCTCCTGCTTTCTCAGGTTCTTCTTACAAAGATTGGCACTAATAAACATCTCCCAGTTCAACAATGCCCATGAGAGCATCTCCAGCACTGGGGCTGTTCTCTGTTGTTCTCGAGGGGGGACAAGTGGGACCCGCATTCCTGTAGGTCCTACCCAGCTCTGCTGGTTCCTTCTGTGTTTATTTGCTTGCAAACAGAGGGTTGCATTCCTTTGATTCTTTAAAGCAGTGGTAGTTTCCACCCAGCAGCATTATTCTCACCAGCAGAAAGCTCTCAGATACCTTTGCACTCCCCCGTTGCTGCTGCAGCTGTTGCAGGTCCTGAAGTGGCGTTTCAGCTCTGGCTCAGGCAGGATTCCAGTGCACCAGCACATCTAGGGGGGAGTGGACTAATCCTTGTCATGCCCACAGTGAGGAACACATCACCTGAGGCTGCAGAGACCAGCCAGGCCCCTGCAGGGCAGGGGGAGGGTGGAGGTGACTCTGGACACGTCTCGTGCGCCAACAACGGCGTCCCCTTCGGATCTGGGCCTTGGCCTCAGCAAACTGTGCCTTTTCACCACAGCCCTGCCAGTTCCAGCGCTCCAGAACAGCGAGTGCTTCCCCTTCCCTCCACTCCACTCCTCAGAGCTCTGTTTCCAGGTGTGTTCAGCCCACTCCTGTCGCAGTGGCTGCAGCGCTCCCCGAGGCACGCCCGGCTGTCTCTGATCCCCCGGCACTGACAGATGCTCTGCAGTAAAAGGCACAGAGACACTTCTGTAGGAGCTGTCACTTCCCTGATAACAACTGCAGCTCCAAAGGGAGCCTGCTGCACTGCAGGTGTGTTTTCCCAGCACACCATGAAAGCCCCTTAGATGTGGCAGGGAAGAGCAGCAATCACGCCGGAGCTTTGAGCTTGTTGTGTCAAAACACTTTGCTTGGCGCTCTCAAAACGCTCTTTAAAGGCCTCCCGTAAGGACATCAGCACATTTAATGTGCCAGGATGCTCTAAGAGTGTCTGCTGCTCCTCTGTCCCGCAGCCTGGGGTGACAATAAGCAGGTAATAACATAAATCCGCAGCTGGCAGGGGTGGCACTGAGGGGAGGAAGGGTTCAAAAGCCTGGGTGGTGGTGCTTGTGTCAGCAACCCCATTCCCAGCTCTGCCATGGCTTCTGGTAAAGCATCCAGATTCCTCTGAGGCTCCATCCCCTCTTGGAACATGGCACAGCTCCTTCCTCTGCCTGCCCAGTGTTCAGGACAAGGGCTCTCACCGCGTGGATGTTCCAGGGAAAGGGGCCTGCCCTCTCCTCTGGCTGCCAAGGGTGACTGTGATATGGGAAATAGTAATGAGCCTGCCTTTCTCCCTGCCTGGGAACTAGGTGAGGGACAGCATCCCACTTGACACTGAGAGAAAAAAGGCAGAGAAAGGAGATGGGATTTGCTCCAGGTCACACAGCAGCTCAGTGGCCAGGAACAGAAGCCAGCTCCCACTTCCCTTCCCAGACCCCTCTTCCTCCTCTCCCTGCAGACCTCCTGGCCGTGCTCTTTAATCAGCAGCCCGTGTTTGTTTTCCTGGCCCTGCATCCCTGCAGCCAGCACACCCACACGACACTGGATCCCCCCTGCCCCGTGGGCAGCTGGGTGGAGAGCAGGGGAGATTTTCTGTTCCCCAAGTCCCTTCCCAGCCAGGAATCCCGCTTGGCTCCAGCACTGGGAACTTCCAAGGGTGGTTTCTAGGCTTTGTGACTCCTTGTCCCACTGACACTCCCCTGTCCTGGGGGAAAGGAGCCCTGCAGAGCAGTTTAAACCTGAAGTGGCAGACAGGAGAGGCAGTGCAGTGTCTGAAGAAGACACGAGGTGATGATGGACTGAAATGTGCAGAGTCCTGAAGGGAGGGAGGGAGGGAAGGAGGAAAATAAAACCCCCTGCAGAGCATGAGGATGCATCTGTGTCACTGTAACTCAGCTTGACGTGTGCTGGGAAGGGCCCTGCACTCCTCTGTTAGCCCAGATCTGAACTCTGGTGAGCAGTGAGCTGACAGCCTCCCTGCACCTCTCCCTGGGCTCCCAGCAGAGCTTCCCATCTGGAAGTACAGCACCTTGGACTTGCTGATTTTAGGGGTCCTTTCCAGCTGAAATGATCCCGTGATTCTGAAGCAGTGAAGTCACAGCCCAGCAACAAAAATAAGACAAAGCACTGGAATGGCACAAAAAGGTGCTGCTGGAACCCCTCCTGCTTTGCCTAAACCAGCTGTGCCTGCTTTGAAGGAAGCAACTGAATTCCCAGGATGGGAGGGAGGATGCAGTGCCAGGGCTGGGGCTGCAGTGGTGGGTGTCCCTCCTGGGCAAACAGCACCCCCGAGCACGGGGCACATCCAACAGGCTTTGGTCCCACTGGATCACAGTCTGAGCTGGGCTGGGCTCAGCTGAGCTGAACTTTGTGAGGCTCCTGTGCCTCATTGCCATGGCAACAGCCTTCATCTTTGGGGGGTTAAAGCATCACGTTTTCGTAGAGCCTCGCAGCCAGTGAGGGTGGAAAAGACCTGAGACCAACAATCCCCCAGCCCAGAGCCCTGAGTGCCACGTCCAGTCATTCCTGGGACACCTCCAGGGATGGGGACCCTGTAAATTGGGTTTGCTCTTGGATGCCAATGCCAGCAAACCCTCTGCAGTTAATTGCAGGTTTTCCTTGCGAGGCTCTAAGTGATGAGATCTCGCTACAAAAGAGATTTCTGATGTTGGGGACTCTGTAAATATTTATGTTCTCGCTGCGGAGGAATGCCTTGCAATCAGACAAACCACACAAAGGCAAATGAACTCATCAAAAGGAGCCGCAACTGAAAAGCAAACATTATAGAAAAAAAAAAAAGGGGGGGGAAAAAAGCTTCTCTTCTGAGAGAACACAAGGCCCAGGTGGTGCTGGGGGGGTTTCCCCAAGAGAGGGTCTTCTTTTTTCTAATTTGCAGGTGCTTCTAGCTCGTGAACAGGGTGGGAAATCTGGCCCAGTCCCTCCTAAGCCTGGGGATTTAATGGAAGTTCAGTGTTTTGTCAGGCACAAATGAGGCAAAGGCTGTAATTACTGCCCAGGGCTTAATCACCACTCACACTCAAACACTACAACTTTCACCTGGGTCTTCTGTAAACCTTCAGACCTGCTCTGAACCAAATATTTTGCCTCCCAGTCTCAGTTTACAGTCTCTGTTCCCAAATATTTGGTAGCAGCAGAGAGGGAGGGTTTTTGTTTTGTCACTTAAGGTTCCTTTATTTCAGCTTTAGTTTTTAACACTATCAAACATCCCCAGCACCAGAACAACAGCAGAACTTTGTCAGGAGTTTGCTGCTGATACCAAGAAATATAATTGCTCGTATTTATCTTCCAACTCCAAATTTTAATGGATTTTTTTTTTTCATTACAGATAACAATGAGGGCACAAAATGGGCCACAGATACAGTCACACCAAAGCTGAAATGTGGGTTTTTTTCTTTCACTTGAGCTCCTCTTGGAGGGAAATACAAGCAGCACAGTAGGACCAGGATTGGAGCAATATCCCAGGGGAGCTGACATCTGAGCCCAGGTACCAGTATCCAGTGCAGCAAATTGGATTTCACCATGAGGATGTAAAAACAACTACCCCTCACTGCCAAGAGACTTTGGGAATAATAGACTTCCAGGGCAAAATATCAGACTGTTCTTCCCCCCAGTGCAGGACCCTTTCCTTGCCCAGGGTTGTCACACACATCCCAGGCTCCATTCCCTGATGGATGAGCCCATGCTCATGCTAAGGTGAATTTGTCAGCCCAGGCAGAGCTGTGGCTCCCTTAATTCCTGGGAAAAAGCAAGGAATGTTCTCAGGATCTCTGAAAACAGGACTGAGAGGCTTGTGCAGCAAAGCTTGGGGTGCGAGGGCAGGAGGAGAGGGGGGAACTGAGAGGGGCAGGAGCTGGTGCTGTGACTCTCCAGCAAGCCAAAAGCCTGGAACACTCCAAATCCTCAGAAACACTCCAAAAAAACGCCCTCCAGAGCACTGCAAGGACCTGGCAGAGCCACCAGAACATTCCTCTCTCCCAGAGGAGGGACAGAGGGACGCTGAAAGAAGGGCAGGGAGGAAAGGTGGCTCCTCAGCTACTGATCAAAGACATGGCCAGAGGTTCTGCCTCCAAAAGCAATTCCTGCTCTCTCTGCAGCCTTCAGCATCCCCCAGGCAAGGAGTGGAGCTGGGGAACAATGGGGCTGGCTCTGGCTCAGCACTCTCAGCACTGACCTCTTTTCACAGCACCAGCAGAGCCTCAGCCAGGGCAGTCCCTCAGCCCAGGCACTGTCTGGAGTTCATGGGCCTCTCTCCTGCCCTTCCCAAGCTGCTGCTGGAATGGTTTCCTCATCCTGCAAATGAGTTTGGAATCACAGATGCACAGATCCTTTGGCAGAGCACCCCATTTCATGTTTGGGGTCACTGGGAGAGGGTGAATTGCAGCTCAGTTTGGAGATGTTGCAGCTCAAAGCAGCACAGCGGTGCCAGTGGGGTGTTTTTTGAGGTGCAAAGGTACCAGCACCAGGCAAAGGGGTTCTGGTTCTCATCCCTGGAGAGCTGGATTGGGAAATCACCCTACTGGGCAGGACCTTGGGTGGAAAACAGCCCAGCCTTGTGCTCTGGTTTGGTCCCCCAAGAATGACACAAGCTAAGGTGTGCAGAGCCTCTCCTTCCTGAGGCCTTCAAGCTGTTTTCCAGCAGAAAGCACCTGTCTGGGAATTCCTGGACATTTCAGGGCATTAATCAGGAAAAAGCAGAATAGAAAAGGCTCCTAAAGATGTCTCTGCAGCAAGCAGGAGGGGTGGGCAGCTCTTTCAGTGCCTCCCCGAGAAGGCTCCAGCAGCAGCTCTGGATGGAGCCCAGGGCTCCTGCGAGGCAGAGGGGAGGTTTTGTTTGCTCCACTGAACTCTGAACTCGCCCCACATTCAGTGCAGCGCTGCCAGCCTCGGATTCACACGGCTCCAAGAGCGGGATGGGGTGTCCTATCCCAGCTTTCAGCTCAGCAGTGGACACTGGGATGGCAGGAACGTCGGGGGCAGATGGTTTCAGGAACTTTTTGTGTGCCTCTAGTAAATCTAACAATTTTCCTGCTTGGAGCACCCCCATAATAACACAGCAGAGTTCTGGCTCAGGCAGCTGCTTGGAATTGCATTTTACTGCCAGAATGCAGCTTGCTTGTAACAAATCCTGAACTTTTCCAAGTTGGCCTCTGTCACTTTCTGCTGAGAGAGTGAAACCTTTCAGTTTTGATTCCATTCTCTTTTTTTCCACTGTGTTTTATTGGTTTCTCTGGAAAATAAGACAACTTAGTCAGGGTGCACTCAAATGGAAATTAGTCTTCCAGAAAGTCTTGCAGATTTGGAAGAGGTTAAACCAGTGAAGACTGGGAGCCATTTTCTTCCCAATACCAGCAAATGTGTTGCCTGGATGAATGGCTGATCTCAGGAATACATGCAGGAATGCAATACATCATAAATGAGATGCTAAATTACCAGCAATATTCCCGTTCTTTATTAAACACTTTGGCTAATTAGTCTGGGAACATTTCACAGGCTGAGGCTCTGGGAAGTGCTGCAGAAGGTCACAGCAGAAGGCAGCAGGCAGTGGATTAGTGAACACCAGAACTCAGCAGGTCTGTTCAGCTTCTGAAATGCAAAAAACTCTCCAGGTTCCTGAGCAAACCAGCCTTCTTTTTCTACCTGGAACTATGTAACATAAAAGGGAGGGCTCTAATTACGACGGTGATGAAGACCAGGAAAGCTGTTCTCTCTGAAGAGGCTCCCGTGGCTGCCAGACTGAGCTGAAGGACCAGCACTGGAGTTTGTGCAAATTCCCAGCAAATCCACGCTCCATCAGATCCCTGGAGCAGCTGGCTCAGCACAGAAGGGCAGCTTTGCAGTACAGCTCTTTTCCTTCCCATCAGGCTGGAGGGCTGCGAGCTCACAGTCCCTCCCTTACCTGCCATAAATTAATAATTAAATCTCCCGTAAATGTCGTACACGACAAGCGTGGTGTTGATCTAATTCCCTTGGCAGGGGCCCAAGCCAGGTAGTTATCATCCTCTGCCTCCCTCCCTTTGCTCGGCGTGGGCAGTGGGAACGCTTTCCGTGGGGCTGCTGCTGGGGATGGGAGCGTCAGCACCTCCCAAAATACCCCAGGGGCAAACGCGGTGCCTTTAAGGTTCGTCCTCTTCCCTCTCACAAAAACACGTCGGATTTCCAGTGACATCTCTGCTCAGACATCAGTATTCCGGGGAGAAATGTGTCGGAGCACTCATCTGGGATTGTTTACCAGGCTCTGCCCCAAAGAGCTGACAAATGCTCTTTGTGATGCTGGGGATGGGGGAGGACAGCAGGGAAAGTGATGCCTCTATTCATGTGGAAGCACCGATTTAAAACCGGGGTTTTACTCGGAGACATCCAGAAACACGAAATTATTTCTTTGCTGAAGCCGACTGAGAAAGTAGAACTCAAGTCTTGCTGTGAAAAAAAAAACTCAACAAAAACCAAAAAACCTGGGGCTGCATTACAGCAAAATACGGGGAGATGCATTTTTTTAGCCTAAATTTCACATGAAACGTGAAACACAACCTTCTGCTATTGTATTTTCCTTTCCTTTTCTTTGCTCAATTTGCTCTGTGATTTATGTGGAGAACACAACTTGGAAGATTGTGTTGGAGCAGCAACAGGACCACATGTGGACTCTCCTGTGCCCAGAGGAATTACTCTGCAGCTTTTTCCACGCTGTTAAATCATAAATGGGGGCAATGGGCAGAAAATAGACCCGTGATTAAATTGGATTTTCTTTTTCGTGTAGGTTTCCAAATTTTGAAATATTTTTGATTACAGAATGGAAAGTAGGAAAAAAAGCACCAAGCAGTAATTTATTGCAAATATATAATTTCTGAGGGAAGAACAGTTCAGATTTTAAGGGACATAAATGACCTTGTGCAGTACCTCTCTCTCCCCACCCGGGGTGAGGCAGAGGGGAGTGCCTGACTTCAATCCCTTATTAAATTCCATAAACCTTGATAAACCGAATTCAGGCCGCAGACCACGAAGCTGCATCTTCCAGATGCATTTTCAAGGTGCCCAGGAGTGGGAAGAAGAGTTTTCTTTTCACTTTGCACAGGTCTGCAGGTAACTTTGAGGAGCTCTGTGAGGTGGGTAAGCGCCCTGGGGAACACTCTACCTTGGAATTGTGGAATTTTTGATCGTGGAAAAGTGGCCCTTTGGTGTTTGCTCCTGCAGGGCTGGTTGGTGGACATTCAGAAGCAGATTCTGGCCCCAGGCAGAGTGTTTTGCCCGTCCTCAGGCTCAGAAGGCTGTTCTGTGCTGGGGTTGTTTCAGCCACGATGGACATCTGCAAAGTTGTCAGCGTGCAACAACCTCCACCATCGATCCGCTGCTTATAAAGTAAATGCTGGTATCAAACTCCAACCCATCCCAAATGGCTGCATTTAATGGGCTGATTATATGGATATATCTGACTCCTAGCAGGGCTGGGGAAGGAGGGCTCTGCAGCTATCGATTAGCAGTGCAATCGTGGGTCGTTTCCTCTGATATACTGCTGAAGGTTGGGGTGCCCAAGGGGGTGCTTTAGGCTTTAAAAACCCAGGGAAACACAAAGGGAGTGTGGCCTGTAGAATGGCAATGACTTTCATTCAGAAAACATCTTTGCACCGTGGTTTGGCTTTGAGAAGAAAGCCATTTGCATCCCTTCTAATATGGAACTGGAACAACGAGAGACAAACCTTTAAATGGCCAAAAAAAAAAAAAAAAGGCAAGATCCCAGATTTGCAGAGGCTTTTTGACATTAAATATACTTGAAAGAACAAATCACAGTTTAGATCTGTTGCATGAAATGTGACACTTAATAGCCTTTAGTACAGTTTGAGCTGGTACTATCAGGACAATTAGTATGTTCTGTGCTGCTGCTCCCCCTCAGGAATTGCTTTTCGTGGATAAATATGTCATGTGGCCCCTGTTTTCTCAGGTGGAGTTTGGTACATCTGTTCTAATTGGCCTGTCAATGGAAATAAAACGTTTGACTCGGTGCAGGAGAAAATAGGGGATGGTGGAAAATTGTCTCACAGGTGCTGTCAGGGAAATCAGCTGGAATGTTTGTGGCCCTTGCTTGGATGCTGAAAACAAGGAGCTGTGCTGGCAAGTGGTGATCCAATAAATACTTAATAAAAAGAGCCCTCCCAGAGGAGACTGAGCAGATCCTGTTTAAACTAATCCCTGTTGCCAAAGTCACCACGGCGAGCACGTGGCCCTGGAAGGGGCAGGGGACAGCAGGGAAGCCAGTGAGTCTAAATCCAACAGGAGACTCCAGTCGCTCTCTCGGCCTCTTAATTGCTCACAGTGCTGTAACAGAGCTTCTGGAAGAGTGGATGAGGGAGAGGGGAAATATTTGTTGTTGTTCTTCTTCTGGCATTTAGTTCCATCCTTCTGCTTTCACTATTGGCCCTTTGCTTCGTGGGTTAACCTGAGGCTCAGGGGACCTGCTTTCAGCTCCAGGGAGGCACAAGACACATCACCAAACCTAATCCCTGAAAATCTTTGGCTGAGGTGACTTCACCCTGTTTCATCTCTTTTGACTGTCGTGAGGAAGGGCTGCTTCTTGCTGAGTTTGGTTCCACAAACCACTGCCCTAAAATAATAAGGACTCGGGGAAACCAAGTTTTGCACCAGCAAGAGTGAACTAGAAATGCAAACTAATAAAGGAGGGTCTGAATTGCAACACCTTGCAGTGCAACCTGCACCAGATGAGCTGTATTTAGGGTCTTAGCTTGGGGAGAGTTATCCAGACAAGTTACACACCCTTGATTGCCAAATGCGGTGTCTTGTCCTACCTGACTGGGATCAAAATATCTTCACAGAGGATCCTTCTCTTTTTTGTTGTTGTTGTTGTTGTTTATTTTCCACTCCCCCTAATGAGCTTCTCCAAACCCTTCTCCAAACCAAGCTGGTGCAGCTGGCAAACATCTGCAGGAGAGATGCATCATCTGACATCATCTGGCACTGCTCCTGCTCTGCCTGAGCACAGAACCAGTTATGTGCTGCCCAACAATCCCTCGTTAGAGATGAAACCTCTGTGAAGGGCTTTTGGATGCCACACATCCAAGATGTTCTCTTAATCCTGTCCCCCATGGCTCGATTTGGTGCCTCTAAAGCCCAAATTTATGCTGCTCCAAGACCTTCTAACCTGCAGATGCAGAGAGAAACTGCCCCATCTATCACTGTGGAATGCTTTCTCTGACAGACAGTGCGCTGCAGAGCCACGAAGTGTCTGCCTGTGTGGCATCATCTCATGTTTAGGAGATTGTTTGATGTTGCACCGATCTGGGATGGGAGGTTTGCAGCCCAAAAACAGCAGCGGTAAAACCTGACTTGGAAAAACCCAGGGAAGATTTCTGGGAAAGCCAGGAGCTGGATGGAATGGGCAGCAGCTGCCTTGGGATGCTCTCCAGGGAATTTGGCCCCCCCTGCGTGGCAGAGATTCGAGTTCAAGCCTGGTGCCCAAAGGTTCCATGGCTGAACTTCAGCATCCTGAGAGAAGCCCCTGCCCAGCTGTGCCTCAGAACGTGCTGCTCTGCTTGCAGGATATGGTGTATCCCAGAGCCAGTCTCTGGCAGTAAAGCAGAGGATATATTCAGTCTGAGAAAAAATGGTTTTGCCTCAACAGCAAGAATTTTTCAGGATCTTTTCTTTCTCACTGCATTTCAGCACCATCTTAAGACCATTATTCAAAAATAGAAACATCACTTTCCCCTCATATTTTTACCCTCTCTGCAATATTTTTAGAGAAATGTGAGGCTGACATAACACAAAATCAGAGACTGATTCTGTTACAAGTCTTATTCTTCCATGCCTTAAATCGAGTCACAACCAAAAAATGTAGAGGAAACATTAACTCTGCTCTGGGCTGACTTAAAAATGGAATTCTTCCTTTTCCTGTTGGAATGACTGTGTATCTGTCTACCTTTCAGGCAATCAGCATAATCCTGCTTAGTTGCCTTCCAGCTGGAGGAAAGTTTAAAGCACAGTTCTGCTTGAGAGGATTTGGCTTCTGGAGCTGGGGCTGGAAAGGAGCTCCCTCTGCCCTCTCCCCGCAGGAGCAAGTGGTGAAGAAGAAGAAGAGGAGGAGCAAAGGCTTGGAAATGAGCCTTTTTTTGCCATCTCTGGGTAATTGTTTATTATTGGGGGATGGAGGAACCTTCATTAAGTTTCTAAGCAGAGTCCACTGGTCATTTATGCTCTGAAGCCACTTCCTTGGAAAAAAAAAATCAGTTTATTTTGTTCCTAAACATGCAGTGGAGCTCCACGTCCACAGAATGTGGTTCCTCATGGCTTCAATTTGTGCCTGAATGTTCCTGTCAGGCGTTTTTTATACTTTTTAAAATAGAAGCAGATTGAGGGATGGATTTTTTCAATTAGGAGAATCATTTATTTCTTGCTACCAGAGACACCCTTGTGTTTTAGTCTCTTCTACTCTAATTTTCCATATCCTGGTTTTACACTTGTATTACTCCACACAGTGTGATGGTGAGTCTCATAATTAACATTAGTATAAATAAAAGCAGAGCTAGAACAGCTGTTCTTTTAAAATAGCCAGGTATTAGTGATGCTTATGGCTGTTATTTGGAGGCACTGGGTGATGGAGGTGCTTTAAAAGCCTCGGCTAATCAGAGTATTTCAAATTAAAACAAATACTGGTGACACCATGGGAAGAGTGCAAAAGAACAGTCAATTAATCCTGATGTACTCTTTACACTCCTCTTATTTTCTGTGATTCTCATCAGCTGAGAGCCTTTTTCTCCCCTGAATTGAAACATCAGAGTTGACTGGGTAGATTAGAAATATTAAAATGAGACATTTACTGCACACTGGAAGTATAATGGTTTTATACATGGAAGCGTACACGTTAAATCCGAAATTTTAACTTCAAAGGTGGGAGATTGCAAAGGCTGAGATCAGTGTTGGGGCTGGTTCCAGGTTGGGAGATAAAGCATTTTTGTCTTGAATGCCAAGACCCCGAATTTCTGGGCTGTGATTTTACCTCTCAAACTCTCAGCCCTGCGCCCTCCTTCGTTCTCGTGGCCTGTGACATCACCAGGAGAACACGAACAGCTCTGTGAGCCACGTTGTTTAAATGAGGAAAGGGGGCATGCTGTGATTTTTTTTTTCCTATATTAGGACTTACAAAAATAAGCTGTGACAAAGAGGATATTTCAGGGGACTCTCTCTGCTTGCACTGCCTGCCTGTGGAGAGCACTGATTTGAAGGCATTTTTCATGGTGTTGTTATCCATCATAATAAATATCCACGGAGCACAGAGTGATCCCACTTTGAGCAGAGACAGTCCTGAAGTGCATTCCCTCAGTGTGCCCCTAATTATGCCTGTTTTCCATAGCCTACAAATAAGGAATAAGCTATTTTGTGGCTTACAAATCTGGGTCTAATGTTTCCCCCAGAAAATCGCAAGTAATTCCTTGCAGGCTCCCTCTCCTTAATTATGTCAACACGAGGGGTGTGGGGATGAAAACCATTCCTGGTGCTTTTTCCATGATCAGCAGCACAAAACATTTGTCATTACATTGCCAGGGCTGTTACTGTCCTGTTGCATCAGGTTGGGATCTTGGGATTTGACCTCACCAGCGAATTTAGGTTGCAAACCTTTCTCCTCGAAGACTGATTACAAAACATATCTGTCTGCTGGGTTATCTCCTTTTAGCTTGACAGCTCAGGTCCTCTCTTGACCCCACACGATGCTTTAATGTCTTAAAGTCATCATGTCACAATTTCCAGTGTTTCTTATAATAATCCTAACCCAGCTCCTCCTTTATTCTGCCCCAGGATTGGGGTGGTTCTTACACTGCTGACTTCCCTGGGAGTACTTCCCTTTATTTACCCTCGAACTCCCTTATCATGGACTCAGTTATTGCTTAATAGGAGCAGAGATATGCTGGATATCTGTAGCACAAACAACTGCTCCTCACAGAATATGGTAATTCAGGCTCTTTGTTGTGTGCAACAGCTTTTCTTCACATGTGCTCGTGTCCCAGTTTTAGGGGAGAAGGAGCTGCCTTCATTGATTTCGTGTTCTGCACCAGGCTGGAGTTCAACACCTACAGGAATTTTGCTGCTTTGCAGCTTTGTTGATTTTTTGTGGGGATTGGCTGAGTTCTCATGGGAAAATCCTGGCGGTGCATCTGGAAAAGGGACGGTTGTGCATCAGGGTCCGTCTGCAGGGTCTCTGTAAAGAAACAGGCACTTGTGGCAGGCCTCTGGAAACCAGAACTAATTCTACACACTGGGTGTGACAGCTCAGCCTCTTCTCTCTGGAAGGAGGTGGGCACTGATCTGGCTGGATGCAAAGGAGTTGATCCAACTGCTCAGGGCGGAGACTCCCAAGTTTCCCGGTGGCAGAAAATCCAGCTGGTGTAGAATCATGGAATGGGTTGGGTTGGAAGGGAGCTTAGAGGTGGGGAAGATCCACCCCGTGCCATGGGCAGGGACACCTTCCACCAGCCCAGGTTGTTCCAGCCTGGCCTTGGACACTCCCAGGGCTGGAGCATCCACAGCCCAGGAGGAGATTTGATGGCAGAGAGGAGGGGACAGCCCAGGAGAAGCAGATGGTTTGGCACTACGCTATCCACGTCTGTCAGCCAGCAGAGGAAAGGCTGGAGAAACAAGGTGGGAGTCTTGCAAGATGTTCTGGGAGATCCTGCCTCGCTCCCCTGCAGCCACTCGCTGGTTTAATCCGCTCAAGTTGTGCTCAGGGCACTCTTCATGGTGAGGAAAAAGGTGTTGAATAGACAGAACTCAGGTTGCCACTCCCAGGATGAAGAGGTGTTCCTCCCAGGGTTTTATCCCAAATTCTCGTAGGGCAAGGCTGCTGTTCTGCCAAATGGTCCGAGCTGAGAATGACCTGAAGAACTTTAACACTGACTTCTGGATGAGTGACCCTCAGGGAGGGGGATCAGAGCCCAGTCTCAGGGACTGGTGTGAACTGGGACAGCGACAGGGACTCGGACATGGCCCCTGGTGAGGCTGGACAAGGTTTCTCCCTGCGGATAATCAATCCAATATGAGGCCCTGGGCCAGGCAGGCCCAGGGAGCAGGGAAGGTGTGTTTTCAATCACAGTGCAATAAGTGATATTGTTGTTGCTTTTAGAGGAGGATTTTTTTTTTTTTATGAGATGGAAAGGGGGGGAAGGGATTTCTCCAACAGAAAGGAACAAAATAAAAGAATATGATCCGGCCTGGAATGATCCTTCAGAGCACTGGCAGCAAAATCTTGGAGTGGATGTGCTATGTTAAAATATTGTTGAAATACTGGTGTCAAGTTGTACTCAAAGAGTATTGTTCCTTTATCTAGGAAAGCATCTTCTGCCTAAATGGTTTATCCTCATCAGTTCTCTGCTAATAAAGCCTCTGTGTCATTACAAGTCCTTATGTGCTCACAACCACTCCAGGTATTTTGAATTTCACTTTAAAATTGCAACTACAATTAACCAACTAAGCCAAATTATTTAGCATGACAAAGGTCCACTTGAGCTGAAGTGCTGCTCTGTAATACAAATGAAATGAAAACACAGACTTTAGGCTACACCTGAATGAAATAAATGCTCCATTTTTTTTCCCCCTTGGAACTTTCTGCCCCTCAGAACACAGATCCCAAAGCAGGTCAGTGCCGTGCTCAGGTAAGGAGGGCTGAGATTTGAGGTCTCTTCCAACCCAAACCCTTCTGGAAATCAATGGTTAAAGTGTCTAATATATTATATATATGATATGATATATGTTATATATCAATATATCACATATGTGAATATATATGTTATATATAATTATATGTTACATATAATCATATATACTCTAGTATAAGATATAGTATATGTGTGATGTATATTGTATGTTATATATTGCTATATACTATGGATATGTAACATATATGTTAATGTATGTTAATATATGTTATATATTATTATATATAGCATTATATATAATTATATATATTATAGTAGATATAATTTTATTATTCTGTCTTTAATATTATTATATATAGTATTATACATTGCATACTTTACATATTATACATGATATATAATACATAATATTTAATAGAATATAGAATATAGACTACAGAATACATATTATTAATATTATATTATATTTTATTTTATAAATTATATATTATGTATTTGTATTATATATTATATATTATATAGCAGATAGTAGATAGTAGATAGTATATAGTGTATATAGTATATAGTGTATGGTATATAGTGTATAGTATATATGTGCTTTTATGTTATGTAAGATGCTCACGTTATTTAATAAGGATGACGATGGTGATGATAATAATAATAATTATTATTAGTGTTTGATTGATTGATTGATTGATAATTATTTGCTTATTTATCTATCTTTGTTTGCTTATTTCTCATCATCGAGCGCGAGCGTCCCCGCGATCCCCGCGTTTCTCCTCCTCCTCCTCCAGCCGTCCGTGCCCTCCACCCTCGTTCCCCGCACAGTGTGTGTGTATGTATGTATGTGTGTGTGTGCGGGGTGCCCCCCGCTCCCCCTCCCGCGGCACTATTAGGCGGCAGTATTTCTCGCGGGCGGAAGGACACGCGGCGGTGCGGCCGGCGCAGGGATCGCGGTGCGCGCGGGGGGCGCTGTCAGTCAGTGAGCGCGGCGCGCCGGGACGCGCCGGGCGCAGCGGCTGAGGCGGAGCGGGAGGAGCGGCGGCCGCGGCCAGGGCAGGGCAGGCAGGGCAGGGCAGCCCGGGGAACGCACGGCCGGCAGCCCCGGGGGGAGACACGCCGCGCTCGGCCATCGCCACCACCGCCGCCGCCGCCTCGTCCGTCCGTCCGACCGCGGGGAACGGCCGCTCGCCGGGCCGCCCCCCCCGCCCTCCGCCCGCCGCGATGCTGCGGGTCGCCGCGCTGCCCTGGACCTTGGCGTTGCTGGGAGCCGCAGGTAATGGGGGCGGCGCGGGGCGAACAATGGGACGGGGGTGCTCGGGTGTTTTCCCCTGTGCGCGGTGTTGGCTGCGGGGGCAGCGAGGCTGTGACAGGAGGGGAGCGCACACAATGGAGCGGCGGTGATGCTGCGGGCGCCCTTGGCTGCTCGTGGCGCGGCGCTCGGCAGGAGGAGGAGGAGGAGGCGGCGGTGGCGGTGCGGTGGTGTCGTTGTGTCGTTGTCGCGCCGGGTTCATTGTGGATGTCGAGGATGCTCCAACCCGCCCCTCCCGCCCGGGCGAGCGCGGCGAGGGAGGGGATGCGGTGGATGCGGGAAGGGCGGGGGGGGGGGGGGTTGACCGGCGGAA
>JAWWES010000067.1:5367125-5381986 GCA_035583135.1 Lophotriccus pileatus
CGGCCGCGGCGCCCCCGCGGCGGGGGGGCCCGGCCGATGGGCGCGGGGGGAGCCCCGCCGGTGGCCGCTCGGGAGCCGCCGGTACCGCCCCGGGAGCGGCAGGTGGGCTGGCAGCGGACACACCTGCGCCGGCCCCGCCCCGGCGCGCGTCCGTCCGCCGGGATGCATCCCTGGGGCATCCATCCCTCCGTCCCTCCATCCCTCCGTCCCTCCATCCATCCATCCCTCCGTCCGTCCGTCCCTCACCAGGGAGTGTTCGCACAGCCCTTCCGCGCCCGCTCCTGCCTCTGCGAGCGCTTCTCCCCCCTGTGCCGCCCTGCAGCTCCTCAGCCCCTTCCTCCGCCCCACCCCGGTCCTGCCCCGAAGCACCCGCACGGGTTGTCTGTGCCATCGCCACCTCAAAATCGCGTTTGTGCCCTGCAGCCCCTCCGGGCTCGTTTTGGAGCTGCCCCCCAGCTCTGGCTGTGATTCCCGGTGCCCTGTCGGGGTGCCCCGTGCCTGTTGTTGTGCCCTTGTACCCGGCGCTGCTCATTCGCAGCCCTCGCTGCCCGGCTTCTCCTCTCCCCTTCCCTCAGCGCTGTCCTAACCCTCCAGCGCTCCCCAAGCCGAGGATTCTTGCTCTCCCCGAGCGATCATTTCTGCTGTGGCTCCCTCTACTCCCGTAGTAGCGATCGCTGCCGTGTGGCTCCATCCCGGTGCCGGGGGACCATCGCCACCGGGGTGCTCCAACCCGAGCCACCTGTTTAACGACAGCAGCACAACAGGCATCCCCAGCGATGCACAACCCTCCGGCGCTGCTGTGGAGCTCGCCTTTAATTGAAAAATAATATATTGCTGCTTATTAGAGGGGCTGTGTGACAAATAAAGGGGGTTGTGTGCCCGTTTGCAGCAGTTCTTCCCCATATCCAGCTCTGCATCTGGCTCGGCCACACCCTCCCGTCCCCATCCCTGCACATTCCTGATCTCACCCGTGCGGAGATGCCAGACTACGATCTGTGATTGCACAGCCCTCGCCTCCCTGACACATCCACACAGGCTTGCTCGGCTGTGGGAGGGGAGAATAAAGGATTTTTTTTTTTTCCCGGGGAAATAAATAGGAGTAAGCAAAAGAAAAATTATCTGCCTATCATCTGTTGCCCCACTCAAATACATGTTTATCCAATAATAATAATTATGAATATGCAGAGTGCCTAGGGAGCTGCACAGCTGGAACTGTTAAATCAGCATAAAATGGAGAACACAAAAACCAAATAAAATATTAAAAAGCTAGAACAAAGCAGCAGCAGTGTTTATGGTGAAAGCAGCACCCAGCGCTCCAGCTCTGCTTTCCACCCTCCAGGATGCTCTGGGTGCCTGTTTTTGCCCAGCTGGTCTCACTGGTCTGTGATGGGGGAGAAGGGGGTTTGCTTTGGGCTTGGGTTCTGCTGGAGGAGGAGGTGTCAGTGAACAGGGGGAGCAGCTCTGGTTGTGCTCGTAAAGAAACCCCAAGTACAGCTGAAATGTCAGAGGAGGCAGCAGTCGATGGTTGTAGTGAGGAATGCCTGAAGAGCGTGTTGTCTGAGCCATAGTTGAGGGCTGGGTTCAGAACAAAAGTGTGCCTTTATGGCTTTCAGGATAATTCCATGTTTTGTATGTTTCCCTGTGGCCTGAGATGGTGATGATTTATTTAGTCTACGGTTAAATTAAAATATTCTCTGATAATTTCGGGGCTGATTTACAGACACAGCAGATGGCTCATCTCCTTTCATGTACATCCTGAGAACTGGTTTCTTAAATAATAGAGTATTATGTGTAAACGTTATCCTCTGAACCTGAAAATTCCTTACTTGGCTATTGGGGTTTTTTTTGTGGGTTGTTTTTTTGTTGTTGTTTGTTTTGTTTTGTTTTAAGGACATTTGATGTATTAGTAATTTAAGGAATACCCAGTTTTTAAGTGTAAAAGATTGTGGCTGCTCTCCAGGCTGGAACTGCCTTCACTTTTCTTGGCTCATCTCCAGAATCATAAATTTTAACGATAGACTTTCCTGCCACGGGGTTTAAGTGATCGTATCATTGCTGATGGAGAATGGTGTGGTTTTTGTGTGTGTGTGGGTGTGGGGGGGGTTTGCTTGTTTGTTTGAGGCTTGGGAGGGGGGTAATGCCATGGATTTCCTCGACTGGCTGCCAGGGAAGCAGAACCAATTGCTGGGGGAGGAGGAGGGGATCCTGCATCTGCTGCCATCAGTCTGCGAGGCGCAGGGAAATAGCTTCGGGCAGAGACAAAAGCACGTCTTATTTTCTCATTTCGAAGGCCACACTGCGGTTTTCCTCATTGCTTAACACCCCTGGTGATGCTGTTTGTATAGAGAATGCAAATTCCATTTTTTTTTGGGGGTAGGTTTTCCCCTGTGGTTTTTGGCTTTGCCGTTGTATTCCGGTTTGACTTGATCTATCATTGACAATTCTGGCGTGCTCTGAACTCCCAGCTCGCAAATAGTAAAACAGATATGATGAAGTTCCCAAGATGCCTCTGAGAGCAGACTGGGAGAATTTGTCTTCTTTGGAAGTGGCTTTTACCCAGGGAACATCCAAAGAATTCAAGTAGGGGCCATGACAGTGTTTTTCAGGTACAGTCTTTGTCGCCTTCCCAATTTTGTACCTTCACAGAGATCTGAGACGTAAGAGAAAATAAGCAAAGAGACTCCACTGTGGTGACAAAGGTTGGAAAACAGCGAGGAAGCAAAATTGGGTGTTTGTCTTGCTTTGTGTAACGGGGAGAAGGGGAATAACTTGGCCGAGGGTGTGTCTGCGAAGGGAACTACAGCTCCCAGGCATCTCCACTCTCCTGGATGGGCCCTTTGCGCATGTTTTCCTTGGAATTAATGTGCCGGTTTTCATCACAACAGTCCCCGAGGGGAAATTAAAAAAAAAAAAAAAAAAGAAAAAGAGCCACCAGGCGAATAGACTTTGAGCCATAAAAATCACAGAAGCAAATTTGAAGGTCAGATGCGTGCTGGCTGTGGCTCCTTTTGTTTAGGAAAACCCATTAGGGCGGTGGAAAGCCCTCGGTGCTGCTGCAAAGGGATGTAAATGAGGCGGGTTTGGCGGCGGGGCCATTGTGCCCTTTCAGCTCCCGGTGTTGAAATGCAGCTGCTCATTAGGAACGATGCCTTTTGAAGTGACCGGGAGAGCCAAATGGCAAACCCGCTGCGGCCCGGGCGGGCAGGGCACAGCCCTGGAGGGAGGCTGGTCCCTGGGTTTTGGTTTGCAAAGGAGGCAGAACAGAGAAAAATCAAGGCTAAGCCTCAGGTTAAAATAAATTCGTGGCTTAAAGTCCAGTAGCTTCCACTATACCTAAGGTGATACGAAGGGTAAGGGATGGAGAAGTGGCAGTCACCGTCCCTAGAAGTGGACGTGGCACTTGAGGACAGGGCTTAGTGGTGAACACCGTGCTGGGTCGACAGGCTTGATGGTCTTCAAGATCTTTTCCAGCCTTAATGATTCTCTGATTCCACGAAAAATAAATTTCGGGAGGGATTTCTCCATGGAGAGGGTGGGCAGGCACTGGAAGAGGCTGCCCAGGGAGGTGGTGGAGTTCCCATCCCTGGAGGTGTCCAAGGATGTGGCACTCAGTGCTCTGGGCTGGGGGACAAGGTGGGCATTGGGCACAGGGTGGACTCCATGGGCTGGGAGGGCTTTTCCAACCTCAGTGATCCCGTGATTCCATGAGAAATCATGTGCCAAAACACATGGAGGTGTCCAGGGTAGATGATGATGTGTGTGAAGATGCTCAGGGCCACCTGATGGCTTCATTAGAGCATTTCTTTGGCCCTGTTGTGGGCTTTGACTCTTGAATTTGCTGCCCTGTGTAATGGCCCTATATCTGTGCTCCTGATGCAAGAAAATTAAGTTTAGGCTGGAGACAGTAATGTGAGACGTGCTGTGCTTGATCCATCATCTATTTGCATCCTGGATCTTGTGACAAGGCAGACAGAGATCTCTGGATGTGTTGGGAGCACTGGGAGTTGCCTGATTTGTTACTGTCTTGGTGGAATGATGTGGAAAATATTTCGGAAACCCATTGGAATGGTTTATTTCTCAGAGGCCATTTGATTTGTTTTGAGTTCAAACAAACAGCCCTCACCTTGTCAGGTCGTTGCTGGCCAGCACAGAAGGCACAGAGAGAAACTCTTGCCTGGTTTCATTGGTCCAGAATTGTCGGTTTCATGCTTTCTTTGCAAAATATTTGTGTTTAAGGCTGTTCCCACCATTGGGTCTCTGTGAATCAGGGTGGGCACTTCTCACAGTCAGGTGAATTCTCACTGCTGAGGCCACGTTTGGAGCGCTGGGCCCAGGACAAAAACATCCATGGACTTCCCGGAGTGAGTGCAGTGAAAGGACTGAGGCATCTGTTCTATGGGAAGAATCACAGAAGGGCTGAGGCTGCACAAAGAGGAGACCCCAAGGGATGTTACTGTGGATAAACACCTGGTGGGAAGGAGTGAAGAAGACAACCACGCTCTCCTGTGGTGCCCAGAGAGGACAAGAGACAACGGCCACAAAGTGGAATACAGGAAACCCTGTCTGGATGTGGGAAACAGAACAAACCCCCCTCTTTGGCTTTTTGTGTAGTTGACCCCTGGAACAGGTTGACTGGAGAGACTGGCATTTAAAACCCACCTGGACACACTCCTGGATAACCTGTTGCAGCTGATCCCCTCTTGGACTGGATGATCTTGAGATCCAACTCAATCATTCTGTGATTTCACTACAGCAACTGTTATAAAAACAGTTATAATAAACTCTTACTTAAATATTTAATGTACTTTTTTTGTTTGTATCAGTGATATCTATCAGCCTTGAACATTTAAGATAGATGAGAACGTTAAATACTGGCTGCTGGTTTATGGTTAATAATTTACCATGTTGACTGACCTGAAATATAATTCCAAAGACACAAATGGGAGTGTTTAAACTGGTGTGAAAATGTTGGGAAGCTTGTGAAGTAAAGGGTTAGGTGGAGAAATGAGTCAGTTAAACATATTCAGGCTACATTTGGGGCAGAGTAGGGTTTATCTCGCTTGGAATAGGAGAGACCTGGCTGGACTGTACATGGAATGTGGGGTTGACCAGGTGGTAAATCATGAAAAATAGTGATGAAGATTTTAGGCAATGGAAATCCAAACTTGTCTCCAGATTTGAATGGGCTTTTCCATATGTTTCATCTCTTGTCTCAAAAGCAACTCTATAAAACCCACTTTAAATATTACATGAACATGTTCATGCAGAAGTCAGTTAATTGTCCCCAAAATTAAATTGTAAGGTTGTAAAATTTCCTGTTCTATGAAAAAGAAAACCCTAAACATTTCTTCAAAATAAAACCAAATGCAGTTCTTTGCAGTGAGTTCCAACTGCAGCCTTTTTAACATGAAGATTGATGTGCATTAAGCATTCAAAAATTTAAATCCCGTTTCTTCCAGTGCCTTCATATCTGGGATATTCAAGGCTGCATTTCAACGTGACACAAAAGATGAACAGCCAGTTTTGGTGGTGTTTACACAATATTGGCAAATTGGGCTCTTAATGTGCGGTATTATTGCATAATCTGATGTTTAAAATAAACAGCGGCAATAATTGAGGGAACCTCGGAATCTGGAGATGCTTGTTGGTGGTTCTTCAGAGCCCACGGAGAGCAGCCTGTCTTTGCATATTAATCACCCTTTCAAAGGAAGTTTGCCTTATTTGCATTGTGTGTGCTCTGAGCAGTCCCATAGTGTGGCTGGGAGAGGGAGGGGGGGACTGGAATTGTTGTTCTCAAAAGGGGTTTTTATTCCATTCAAGTGGCGGGGCTGAATGCGGGAGAATCGAGGCAGTGTTTGGGGGAAGAACAGCCCCTTTTGGGGCTTGGGTTTCGTGTGGGAAGCCGGGGTTGAGGGTCTGGGCAGTGCCTCACCCTGGTGTGGTGTCATGGCTCGATGTGCCGGTGGATCTGGGGGTTGAAATGAAGTATTTTTGCCTCTGAGCCCTCCGGAAAACGTGTGGGAGATGTGAACACTGGGGAGATGTTCGCATGCACCTTTTATCTTTGGGGATACCAAGGTTTCTCAGGCTGCATCACTCCTCTGGTGAGGTGGTTTTTACATCAGTTCAGCTGTCCCTTCGGAGCCACGTGAGGTGATGTGTTGATGAGCTGCACCTTCTGTTTCTATGAAAAAAAATCCAGGAAAGGTGAGCTTTTGGTTCCTGTTCCGTGAGACATCCTTGTATAAACCAGGAATGTGTCTGACCTCAAAAAAACCCTAAAAACTCTTTCCTTTTAGGTTGTGAAACATGAATTTTAGTGACCAGCAGAGCTGTTTCGATCAGTGATGACTCACGAAGCATTTTGGTTGGCATTGTGAGAGATGCACAGATAGAAGATAAATGTGTGTAAATACATCTGTATGTGTGCAGGACACTCTAGTGGCAGTTTTCTTTTGGCACAGCGAGGAGGAAATGGCAGATTGAACCCGTGTTTGCCGCGGTTTGAAGCAGCAGCATCCACAGGTGAAACCCCATCCGTGCCTGGGGTGGTTTGTTTCTGCTGAGGGCAGTGGAGAAATAAAGACTTCTGTTGGGAACTGCGGTTCAGGCAGCTGGAATGACCCCTGTGCTTCCCAAACACCGAGGTGTTATCCGAGGGTGCTGTTCAGTCAATAGTATTGAGCTGGGCTGCTGCTGCAGTCCTTGGTCTCCCTTTGATTTTCCCTGTCTTATCAACCACTTGGACATATTTTCTTACACGGGAATCATTTTGTTCCGCTGTAAACTGTTGGGTAGTTTCCTTTTGGTGTGGAATTCAAGAGTGATCCAGGAGATTTTTAGGAACAGTCTCGAGTGTTGCTGTTCTGGCTGGGTTGAGGTTGATTTTAGCTTGAAAAGGTCTTTGCAGAAATGAATCGCTGGGATGGAGCTTTTGGTGTACTCAAAATGGTATTTTCAGTGGATTTTTTTGTTGTGGACATGAGGAATTTTTTTTTGTGAATAATGCAGGAAGACAGGAAGGGAATTCTCGTGACAAATGTCCATTTTATGGTGTTTTCGTGGGAGCTGTTGGGTTTACAGTGCATGTGTGCAGCTGAGTGTGTTTGGGGTGGGAACTGAAGGGTTTTCACTGCGGTCACCACACTTACAGTCAGAAAGGAAACCCCCAAACCGTCAATGCAGCACACTTTGCATCACTTGGAGCACTTATTTTCTCCATGTTTTCACATAAAGAATGTTGCACTTGCAGTGTAGGAGCAAATAATACATCCAGCCAATGTTGATGTTCTATTTCCCTTTAGCTGCCTCAGTGTTGTTATATAATTAATATTAATTGCTGACTCGTTGTGGAAGGTTATGATCAAACAAAGCACTCAGTGCACACCTGGGTGTGCTTTGAAAGCCTTGCAATAGCCATTTTTAAACTTGCTCTCTAGTTGTGGGTGTAAATAACACACAGCAACGTGCAGAAAACATCTTTGTGCAGCTCAGGATGTGTGTAATATACATATGGTATTGGCTAATTATGGTTTTTTGGGTGCTTAATTTTGTATTTTTTCAGTGTGTTAGCAGTGAGAGAAAGTCATCAAACACTTGTGTGCAGCATTTTAGAAAAACACAATCAGCAGCTGCTTGTCCAAGTCACTTATTAAATTATTCTAAGCCTGCAGAAATCAAAAGAACAGAGACAGGAACTGTTTCAGTGCCGTGTTTTCAGCAGATAATCCCTCAGAAGTATAACATGCTTTTAGGGGTTGTGAACAGACTCACAGAATTACTCCATAGTCCCCTAAATCCTTTTGGAGCTTAATCTCCTCATGATCTGTGGGATGCAACTTGAAGGCATTTAGCATTTATTATTTACTCCCCAGTGCTGGGTATTGGTCAGGAATAAAGCAGGCACGCTGGAACACCGTTAGGAGAACCCAGTGTGTGTCTGTATTTATATGGACACAGCCTGCAGGGCACTGAGGAAGCTGCTGGAAGTGAAAACCTTCGTGAATGCCACAAGGAGGAACAAATCCTGGGCCTGCCAGCTGAGTTTTGCTTGAGAAAACTCACTGCCTGGAAGAGGAGGGATGGCATGTTGAGGTTTCATGTCATGTCGTGCCACTTCCAGCTTTGCCACTGGGTTCAGCTCTGTGATTTTTCTCCCTTTCTGTGTCATGGAATACAAGTGGTTGTTGTCTGGGCGCTTGGAAATGGGTATTTCTGTTGGGAGGGCGCTTTTGTTGCTGGCAAAGGAATGTGTCTCTGTCCAGGGACAGTCCCGGGTGATCTCCAGGAGGGCCCTTGTCTCACCTGGAGGCGTTGAGGGCTCACCTGTCCCTGGGCAGGTGAGGGAAGAGCGATGCTGGGTGAGGATGTGCTGTGGGTGGGGAGGAGGATTTACCCAGCAGAGCTGTGCAAACAGCGAGCTCCTCCTTGCTACTCCCAGCACGGGTGGTATTTCAGCCGATCTGTCAACATCTCGTAGTATTTCACACTTGGTTCTGTTGTAAGAACGGAAACCTTCTTCTCTTACAACCAGTGAACATCAGCGAGAGAGGCGCTGGAGGAGCTCCTTCCTCAGATATTCCCTTTGCTCGGTGTCTGTGCTGGAAGAAAACTTGCAGTGTAGCAAAGGGTTTCCACTGGGCTCTTTATAAAACAACAGACACTTTCTGAACAGTTATATTTCCATTATTTCACGAAGTGGACATTGAATATTCAGCTTAAACAGGCACCCTTCACACTTGGAGCAGAAGAACACCTAAAGTGTGTTTAATTTATATTTTTCTGTAGTCTGTGCCTGGTCAGGGAGCAAACACACTGCAAATATTTGTCCTTTTATCAACAACAACCGTTGAGTTTTGCTTACATAACAATGGTAGAATTGTTTAGACACAAGCTCGTTGGGTTTGCATCAGTTTATTGGGAAAATAATAACTTTGGGTAAATGAGAGAACTCCAAAGGGTTGTTTCTTTTTAACAGGTAATGGTAATCCTCAGAGAAAAGACTGAACATGTCAGTTATCTATAGCTGAAAGTCCTAATGAGGATTTCAAAACTTATTTTGGTTAAAAGAGACTATCTGTGGATGAAGAATACTTGTTTGATGAAAAAGGATCTAGATTTAAATGACATCACAAACCAAATGTGGACCAGCCTGACCGTTTTTGTTGTGGTTATCCATGAATTTAAGGTTGTCTTCCCGTGGCTTTGGAGCTGCAGTCACTCTGGCAGGTCTAGGGAATGATTAGTGCCCTATTCCAAAGCTTCTGCGTATTCCCAGTAGTTGTTTTTCATCAACCTAAATTGGTACATACAAAGCAGACTTGAGATAAAAATAGCAAATCCCACACTCCCTTATTTTGTGCATTATTTATGGCTTTCTGCAGTGTCCTTTGTGTACAAATGCAGTCGTGATTTATTATTTATTGGGACAAGCAGAAGTAGCTCCAAGTATTAAAACCCCCAAAAGATAAAGGTATTTTCTTATCAGGTGAATGGTTTTCTTATCTCCTTTTCCTTGAAGATTGCAGCGAGTGGTGGGAGCAGAGGAATTCAGCTGAAGTGGTGAGTGAAAGCAGTGCTGCTGATTCCCTTGGAATTTAGCACTTTAAATGGATTAGAACTAAAAATACCCCTGCCTGGCATTGCGTCAGGCCCCGAAGCCTTTTAAAGTGTCTGCATTTACATGTTTGGTGTCAGTGTCAAACCATTCCCACCTTGGGAATCGGGATGCTGCTCTGGAACAGCCAGTGTTGGGCATGTCCTCCAGTTTAAGGTTGGAGGGGGAGCCCAGAACCAGCACTCTGGGAAGGAAAAGGTGATCTTTGTTACATCCAGGCTGTGTCATTCCCTCCTGGGGGATTTGGGAGCTTTACCAAGAATTAACCTTTTGGCACTTTGGGTCAGGGTGGGGTCTTGGAGCGTCTTGACCAGTTGTTGAGCAGTTCTGCTGCCAAGTCCACCCAGAGCTCTAGATTTGTCATTTGGTGAGGTGTGGGAACGCTGTGATGGGTGGAGATCTGCTCCTGCCTCTCATCACAGACACATAAAATGCCATTTTAACACTGCAAAGGGGAATAACCGGGTTTTGTGCTTTCCTGGAAGCCTGGGATTCCATTACCACAGCTGGGGGTGCTTTGATTGAAGCTGTGGCTTGTGCTTCTGTTCTGTTTGGACAAACTTGACCTTCACGTGGCAATTAAATGATCTTGATGCCCTATTAGAGGGGCTGAAACAGAGAAATACATCATCACACAGTACTAACTGGGGTTTCTTTGAAGGAGGTGTGATGATACCACTATGTCAGACATCCTCATGCATTCTTAGTTTCTGAGCTGCTGAGAAAAGAGTTATAAATCCATGCAGTCTTTTTTCTTTTGCTTTATACTGCATATTTATGTTCATTTTTGGCCCATATTTATTGTAACATAAGCTGCATGCTCAGTAGCTCTAAAGGTGAGTCTCTGCTGAAGTTTCAGGTGTGTTTTGGGGTTTAGGTGATGCTTCTGCAGGTTTCCAGAAGGTGAGGAAGAGTGAAGTGCAGTGTTCCACTGATGGATTTGATTGATCAGCTCTGAGCACTGCAGGGAAGGGATTTTGGGTTGTGTCTGCTTTCATCTCATTGAGATGTTCGTAGAGGTCGTAAATCAAAGCCAGGTAAGATTTGGGAGCTGTTGTGGTCCAGGTTAACATTTTGGACTCCACTAGATGGCACTGATTTATTGTGCTGTTGATAAAAAAAGAACACCAAATGCAGTTTTGTGAATTACAGAGGGAGGGCTTTATTTTTGGAGCAGGAACCATAAATAAGGTGACGAGGATGCTGAACACTTATCTGCTTGTCATACATATATATATATCTATATTCCTTCATGACCCCTTGCTTTTGAAGTGAAGTAGTGAACTGCTATTTAGGATGGGATGGATGAGCAGTTACTGAGAGCTGCTGCTTGAGGGAGGCATCAGTAATTTCACCTCTTTTGCCTTTTTTTCTGCATTTTCTGTGCCATCCAATGGCACCACAAACGCCCAAGGCCTCGGTTCGAGGCAGTCCAGGAGCTGTGCTGCTCAGCATTCAGGATGCTAATGAGGATCAGTGTTGAGGAAGGCTTTGTTCCACCAAGCCTGGTTTCCTTCAGGATGAGGGGGAGCTGTGAGCAGAGCTGCCGTTTTACCTCACTTGACTCCGCATCCAGAGCTCGTGGGTGTTTTAATCTGGTGCCACACGGAGATGGAGCTTCTCTCAGAGGGGTGTCTGAGTCACAGGAGTGTGCAGGGCCATCTCCCCCGAAAGTGCAGGCTGGGGGAGTGTGTTCCCTTTGTCTCCCTTTCTAGTGATTTGGAAGGAAATGATCTTCCAGGGAAATCGGGCTCCCTCTTGCCACTGGCAGTACCTGCTTTCTGGATCCACCTGGATAAGTGGATTTTTAATAACTCCTTGGTGTCAGGTGTGGCTCCACGTGCCTGGGAATAGCCTGTGTGTCCCCAGGGCTGCTGGGGCCGGGTGTCCTTTGGGTAAATCACAAATCTCATCGTGAATCAGCCTGAACAGGGGATTTCCTGGAGCGGCTCTGGGTGTGTTTGGTTTGTTCTGGGGGATAATCAGAGCCCAGGGAGGTGGGCAGGGGGTGGGTGATGAGCACAGGGTCTGTTTTCCAGAACAGAAGGAGGAATTGGAATTTATTATCTGCCATTCTTTGCAAGCAGATGGAAAACACTCTGCTCATGAATTTGCAAGGGAAAGGATTTTGGAAGCAAGCTTTGCATGTGTCCTTCCCCCTCTTTATTTGCCATCCTTAAATCCTTCCTTGCTATTGGAAGTGAACTTTGGGGGGTGTTCTGAGCCCTGTTGTTAATGGTCTCGTGAGGAAGGAGGGGTTTTAAGGCTAAAGATGCCACGAATTTAGGAAATGAGCAGTTGAATAAGTGGCACAAGTGCGTGGTGGAGTTGGCTTTTATTTGTTTGTAGCTTTTTTTCAAGGGGGCAATTAATTAAGGTGATTATTTGTTTTGGCTTTTCTCCTTTAAGTGAGAGTTAAAACAGGTGATTCCCACCCTGCCAATGACAAGGAGCTGACTCCAGGTCTGCCTTGACTGTGTTCTGCTGCAGGTGGAGTGCAGATAAGAGCACTTGGGAATTAAGGGTTTGTTTCTTTAGGCAATTAAGTGGCCTCTGGGTGTCTGCCCTGGGCTCTTCAGGCTGTGATAGGGCATTGCAGAGGTTCCTAAAGGCCATAAAATATACCAGATGTATAGAAGCAGCAGCCATACTTTGTGACTGATTACTTTTGTGATTTTATTTCTGGGGGAAATTCATTTTGTTTTGGTTTAATTTGTAAATTGTTGTACTGTTGCTGGTTGCTCTGGCAGGGGCTTTTTCTGCTGCAGAATAACAAGCCTTCGGAAGGCAGTTCGAGGTGTGGAAGGAGCCAGATGGTTACTTAACCTAAATCCTCTGAATTCCCTGAGGACACCAGGCTGCTCCCTGGGGAGTCTGGGCTCCTTCAGCTCCCGGCTGGGGCTGCCCTGAGGTGATGGGAGCACTTTATGGAATGTGCAGCTGGTCCATGTCAGCACCTGGAGGGCTGAAATACCCCCAGATATGGAGCTGGGGGGAGGAGGTACCAAAAATCAGGGATGCCCTGATTCCTGGGCGTGTGGAATTGCAGCAGAAATGGCACTGGAGATTTCTGTTGGCGGCTCTGGAGGCAGCTCCAGTGAATGTTTGTTTATGTTTTCCTTCCAATTAAAAAGAAGAAGAGTGTATTATGAATGTTAACAATGGATGAAGTAGAGAAATCCTATTTTCATGCATTTCCATTGTAGTGGAAGGCCTTGATACCAACCACTTGTACTCTATCCTTTTCATTTATAGTGCACTGTATATACATTGCAGTATACTTTCATCATTTCAGTGGTATTTTGTGAGGCTCTGACTTGCTATTTCTGTCTTCCATCATCAGAGATCACATCATCTTTTTTTCTGTCTCTGCCCCTTGGAAGCAGCAGCAAAGGACAGATGACAATGCACTTATTTCCCACTGCAGGCTGAGCAGGTCCCTTATTTCCCGATTCATGACAGATTTCTGCTCCAGAGAACATGCCCAGGCTTTCCTGGGGGATTTGATGAAGTCCACAGGCCAGGAAGAGTGGGGAGAACCGGGTAATTCCCTCCTGGTTTGTGCATGTGAATGGATCCGTTGGTTAAAGCCGTGTTTATAACTCGAATTTAGGGGTGGGGAGGTGACATTGAAAGCACCATCCCAGTGGTCTGGGTTCATTCTTGGAGATGGCACAAAATAACAGCAGAAGGTTTTCCTTTCTCTTCTCTCACTAAATGGTCCATTACTCGCCTAATACATCCAGTAATTGTGGCTAATTGAAGCTTAAAACCACGTTCTTATTTGTATTTCCAGCAGTAATAATTTCTTCCCCCCCAGCCCAGTGAGTCATGTTCTCAGAGGGGTTTGTTGCCGTTCGCTGGATGACAGAACTCCTGCTCTCAGCCGTGGAGGAGATCCCACATTGCTGTGCCATCTGTTACCAAACTTTGCGAGTTTGTTTTTCCCAGTTTGCAGCAATTTGAGGGAGAGCAGGGGAAACAGAGCAGGTGATTAAAAGTGCAATTCCGGCGGGATTTCAGTGCCGCAAAAACGTGGGCGTGATGAACAGATCTGGCTTTGGGGGGGGTTTGTGTGTCCATCAGCCTCATCACAAGGTGATTTGAGTCAAGTATTCTGACAAAACCTGCAGATCCCTCACTGTATTTACCCTGCCATTAACCAGGTTCGTTTTATTTTATATTTTGGAAATGGTGTCTTGCAGCTCATTATGTCTGTTCTGCTGAAGTGGAGGGTTGGGATGTCCCAGGAGGTCCTCCTGGCTGATAACAAAATCACCTTGCATGTTAGTTCTGCTTCCTTACCAGCCTCCTGAGTGCGTTTTTTAATGAGCTCACCCAGTAGAAAGATCCATTGTTCTTCACACAAACAGTTGCTGGCTCGTGCTGGTTTGGAGGTCTCTGCTTGGGCTGAAATGATCTTTGGGTCATTTTTAGGAATACTCTCTGTAAATTTTGGCAAACAGTCCACTCTTTTTAAAAGTTCCACTGGATTTATAATGTGGTGACTACTGGGGCTCCTCACATTCTGGTTCCACACACACCCTTAAGCATTTTGTCTTAAAATAGCCTTGATTGTTTTTATTTATTGATATTACTTGTTCTCCCAAAAGGCGTAGTACATTTATTATGAGCTGTAAGTTATCTCCTTCACCTATTTTTTGGGGAAGAGCAGCCTGGAAGTTCTTCACATTCAACTTCTCACCTAATGGAAGTGTCAGTGATCACAGGTCTGCCTGTGATTGTCATATCAATGAAACTGTGGCTGTTCTGCCCCATGTAAGATATTATTAGCTGTGCTGAGCGTCCAATCCACCCAAATCCAACAGCTAATCCACTTGTTTGAAGATCATTTTAATTCTGCCCGGCGTTGGAAGTGTTTGTTGGTATTTCTGTGTGTTGTGCATGCTCTGATTGTTTTGGTTTGGCATTCTCAGGGTGATGTGCAGAAGCACTGGTCGCAGGGGAATCACGGACAGTGTGCAGTTGTTTTTTAAAATAAGTGTTTGCAGGTCTCTCTGGGTGAGAAAACTCGCTCTGCCCCGCTCTGTGCTGGGGTGGTGCCATCCAGAGCAGCCACTCTGTCACCCTGGAGCTGCTGAGCATCCCTGGAAGCATCTTGTTTGTGCTTTATCGCTGTGAAAGCATAACTCTGCTCTGCACCTCTGGGCAGCCACCTGCAAGGGCTGATATTGGAATAATACAATGTTCTTGTGAGCATTGCATGTGTTGTCTCTCCCTGTCC
>JAWWES010000067.1:5388128-5440419 GCA_035583135.1 Lophotriccus pileatus
GGGGGTCTCACCAAGGCAGGACCAGGAGTGCTGTTAAACCCACCTGTTTGAGGCAGGAGGGGAGGAGACAATGATCAGCCCTGGAAGATGCTCCAGCAGTGCAGGATCCAGCCATTATCTTTGCCCATTATCAACCTTCCCTGGCAGGAGGGTGTATTTTTAGTCATATTAACCCGTATCGCTGGTGCTGGTGTGATTTGCAGCAATAATGACAGAATAACTTCTGCTCTGGGCTTTTCTTCTGCTGCTCCCGAGTTCCTGCGACTTCAAAGGTGTACCCGGGCCCTTTGGAGGAGCTCTTGCTACTGAAATAGTGCAAATAAAATGGTTACTCGTGTGTGCTAATAGGTTAATTGTCAGTTCTATCTCTTCTTGATTTTCAGCTTCTTTATTCTCTGAAAGGTGATAAAATAAGGCCAGGAAAAAAAAAGAAAAAAAATCCAGAGGCATTTTCCTTTCTAAGCCTCCTTTCTCCGGGCTTCAGAAACGTATTTATGCACAGGGCTCCCTCCTAACAAAGGGCTCTTTGAGGGTCCTGTGGTCCTCTAACATTCCCTCCTTTCACATGAAATTAAGGGCTGTGATTTACTGCAGTGACCTGAGTGCCTGAGTGCTCTCATTTACAGCCAGCCTGCCTTTTTTTTATTCCCCCCCCTTTTTTTATTTGAGGGGCAGAATGTTTTTTGTGCCTCTTCTGGATGCTTTAGTTATGCAAACGTACTGCTGGGTATGTTGTGTGGGGTTTTTTTTCCCCCTCCTAGATGCTGAAATCTTTTTACTTTTCCTCGAGTGAAGAAAGGGCACAGATTTATCTTTTTTAATTAGCTGTTACATAGATTTATTTTAGATTTCTCGGGGCCAGCTGCTGGTGGAGGGTCTTTGTCTCTTTGCTGTAATTTGGGGCATTTATGGTGGATTTGAAGAGAACATGGCCAGGTTTTTCCTTTGCAGCTAGAGATTCTTTTTATGAAATAACAGATTTTGTTTAGGGTGCTGTTTCATGGAGAATGTTGTTTAAATTAAGGGGCCCCTGCTATTTTTTTTCTCGTTGAGCTGAAAAAAAAGCCCCCAAAGCCCCATTATTTTGTCATGAGGACACTGGTTAACCACAGCAGGAACCCTGCAATGCAGATGGTGCCCAACAGCACCAAGAATAGCCCAAGATTTTGGCTTATTTTGTAAGGCTGGTAACTAAAACACATACTGGATCCTGTGGGATTTCTTGCAGAAAAACCTTATTATAGGTGGATTTGGCAGGAATTTCGCAGCACATCACACAGGATGGGGCTTCTCCCACTGCCATCCCTCCCTCTGCTGCCACCCCCTCCTCTCAACGTTGTTGCTCCCGTGGAAAGCCCAGGAATTTTTTTCACTTGGAATGTTATGTTGTAAGGGGGGTTAGGGCTGCACAGCCTTTCCTGCCCCTTGGAGGTTTCCCCTCGTGGGAAGGAAGAGGAGAAGGAAGAAGGAGAGTTCCCTTCTCAGTGGGATCTGCCTTTTCCCTACCAGGTTATGTGTGAAGAAGCACTGGATTCCTTTTCTTTCCTTTAAGCATGACCAAGATTATATTGGGTGCAGCCCCCAGCCTTGAGTGTGACGTTCATTTTCTGGTGTTTTATCCTGCCTTTAGCTAGATTAGCTTTAAAATAAAGTCTGGAAAGGCAGAGCTTTCTGCAGAACATGGTGTGGTGGGGCAGGGCAGAGGGGCTGCCTGAAAATGTCTCTCTGGCTGGTTCCTGTTTATTATTCTTGGCATACAGTGGCAGCTGAAAGGCACTGGCACTGCCCTTGGCAGTGCAGATCTTTTGCTTCGTGGTCTGTGGTGCTGGCCTTTGTTTTAAGGAGTTTTTGCACTCCAGTCTTCAGTGAGATGCTCCCCTCAATGTGGCACTGCAGTTTCACTGCTCTGTCATCTTCTGTCTCCTTTTCTTCCTCTTATTTTTATCTGTCCTTGTCTGTCTTGTCCTTCCCTTCACCAGAAACAAAACACCCTTTGTGGCTGCAAACTCAGCGTGCCAAATAGTTTGAATAACTGTAGCACTCCAAGAGTGAATGTAAAACATAAAAGCGCCAGTAAATTCCTTTCAATGCCATCCTATAACAACAAGAATTCCCATTTTAATAACTGGGGCAGTGCAATGGTTGACCCCGTTGTTTGATGCAACCATTAACTTGCTTGGCTCGGTTCAAAGTCTACTTACATTCCGTGTTTAACTCTGCAGCCGGTAATTTGGTGTTAATGATGCTGCATTCATTAACATCCCAATGAGGCCGCTTTTCTTTTCCCTGCTTTTCTTCCCGGGGCAGATTATTCAGTTACCTGAATCTCTGGCTGGCATTGAGCTGTTTTATTGCCTTTGTTGTGCCCCGGGAAGGGAAGGACGCTGAAAGCAAAGGGGTTGGTCATTTCTGTGGCTGCAGTTTGTGTTGTCACACAGGTGAATAAAACATCTGATCTCCGAATATTAAGAGTACTGGGTAGTGTAGAGGGTTCCGTGAGGATTTTGTGTCGTTATTTCCAGCTGTAAGCTCCTGAATTGTGGGGTTTTTTCCTCCCCTCCCTTCTCTCCTTCATGCACTGGTTTGCTTCTTTTAAGGTTGTTGGATTATTGCTGTGGGATCGTTTTCAGCACTGGAGAGTTAATAATTGCCCTGCACTACCTTTCCTCCTTAGAGAGGAAAGAGCTTAGATCACCCATGGGAGAAAAGGAGAGAAGAAGGATGAATGGTTTGGCAGATATTTAAAAAAAGCCTGGATTGCAGTAAGCACTTTTTTCATGGCACTTGTAGATTGCAGAGGAGACATGTGTGGTGAAAACCAGGCAGGCCAGCTTTCACAGCAGAGGTCTGCAGGTCATTTCCAGAGGCTTTATTTTGTACCTGGAATGGTGTCAGGGTGAAGGGGAACAGCGTGAGTGTGCTCTGAGGGCATGGCTTGGGAATCTGTGTGTGGAAAACGTGCTGCACACCAGGATAGGAGAGTGTGGGCTGTCCTGGGGGTCCCAGTATGTTCTGCTGTCAGGAACTGGGATGCTGCTGCTCGGGCTGAGCTGTGTCTCCCAGACACCAGCTGGCTGTGCTGGCAGGGCTGCGGGAGGCAAATGGGATCAGGTAGTGTCTGGCTCCTCCTCCCCGCGCTCCCTGGAGCTTGTGGAGATGTCTGGATGGCAGCCCGAGCTGGCAGCTCTTTGGGGAGCCCAGAGGAGTGTCTGGAGCACCAAAGCTGTTGGGGTGAGACCTGTGGAATCACGGAGTGCTTTGGGTTGGAAGGGCAGGGACACCTCCCGCTATCCCAGCTTGCTCCAACCTGACCTTGGACACTTCCAAGGGGCAATCTGTGCCAGCTCCTGCTTTGCCCAGATAGGCAGTGTCTGGCACGTTTTCCCTTGCCAGTGACTTTGCTGGTTGTTGCCTCGTGTCCTGAGGGCCCCCAGTGAGTTTCTGCTCTGCAGGGTGATGCGAAGCAGGGCATGCTTTGAGAGGTGCAGTCTGGTTTTTGAAGGCGCCGGGAATCTGCACTGCTATCACATCTGCTGCTTCCTCAGCTCAGGCCTTGTGTTCTGCCTCAGGGCACGTTTGGAATGCTTTCCCTGTGGGCACAGGAGAGAAGAAGCTTCAAACCCAAAAATATCTCTTGGGAACGATGAGTTGGTGACCGAGTGGTGGTTTTTTTTGGAAGAACTGGGATAGTTTTCTTCTCAGGAAATTAAAAGGCATTTTGTTGGTTTGTGGGGTGGTAAAAAGAAATGCTTAAACTCTCTGAATGGGGCCTGGAGAGAGGATAAAGGGCCTGATCTATATTTCTGATCACAAAATCTGACAGGCAGATGCAGAAGTGAAGGTAGTGCTGCACTCCATCTGGGTTGGGTTGGTTTTCCCCCTCCCCTTTTCCCCTCATATTGCAAATGTAAAACCTGCTTGCAGTGTTTTACAGAAAGCTCTGGCATTATTGGAGTCATCATGCCCAAAATAAGGCCATGATGAGAGATGAAATGCTGGTGAAAATCGTTGGTGAAAATCATTGTGGCTTTCCCTCCTGCTTTGGAAACTTCTGGTTTGGATATAAACTTTGTATTGGATCGACCCAAGCAGAACAGAAGCAATTTAGGATTAGTGGCCATATTTTTCTTTCCCATCAAATGGCTCTTGGATAAGAAATGTTTATTATTTTACCTCTCTGGTCTGCATTGTGTTCCTGCCTCTTGCAGACTGTCCAAGCTGCTTTTTCCTTCTGGGGAGGGGAGGGTCATCTGGCACTGGCTGCTGGAATTTCATTGTGGAGCACAGAAATACATTGTGGCTCAAAATAAACCCACCAGTGGCTCTTGACGCTGGGGGAGAAGCTTTCCAGCCCCGCTATGGTCTTCATTCCAGCAAGGCAAGCAGTTGTTAGTGGCAGGAAAAAAATTTATTCCAGAGATTTCTGCTGCTATTTGTGCAGTTTCAGGGCTGTGCAGCTGTGGAGGGGAACTCGATCATCCCCTGGTCAGGGGGCCCATCTGCTTCTCGTAAAACACGCAGGGAAGGCCTGGAGAAGTGGCAGCAGTTGTGGAGGGAGGGCTGGGAGCAGAGTCCCAGTTGTCTGCTGCCTCCTTCCCCTCCCTCCGGGCCTTTCTGCACCTTCCTGGAGCAACAGAACACCCCGAGCTGGGAGGGACCCACAGGGAGCATCACACCCCAAACCCAGATTAGCCACAATTAATGATGCTGTGGCTGGAACTAAGCCATTCCTGCCAGATCCTGCCTTAAAGGAGGAGACAAGCAGGTTGGACCTTTGTGACCTTAAAATATATGAGTTTAGGAGAGGGAAACCCCATCTACACGTAATCCTTTCATGTGTAATTCAGGAAATTGGTCCTGGTTTTCATGGGCACCTGCAAGGGATTATTTCATGTACTTGACGGGCAAGGGATGAGGGGAGAATGTCTGAATACATGTTTTCCATAGGGAATATAACTTCTCCATTTTTGTGGCCACTGACAAGGACATTGCTCGTCCTGTCAAGACTTTTCCTACATCCTAGATCTGCTCTTTGTCCTTTCTGGCCTCCCTTGCCCCAGTTTTCTCCAATATGTTGTTTATTTTAAAACAAACAAGTAGTTGAACTTAGCTTTTACTGTTCATTCCATCAACTAAACTAACTAGGGTTTGGTTTTTTTTTCCCCTTCATTTCACCTTTGAAAGAAAATGTTCCAATAATTTCCTTGGTCTCTGCTGCAGGAATTTCTTTGGTTTCTGCTAAAATAATTCCTTTGATTCCTGCTGAAACAATTCCCAGTGGCCAGTGCTGCTCTGCTGAAGGGGGAAGGTGCAACTTGGGTTTATTCCTTCAGCAAAGCCTCCACACGGATCATTTCGTGTGTGTCTGGGTTTGTTTTTTTCCCCAGTTTGAGGACATTTTCATTCCTCTTGTACTCTCAGAGGACATTTGTCTTACTGCTTGTGCGTTTTCTGCTCTGCTGCTGTGTGTTCTGTGACAGTGGTGGGGTTCTGCTGCTGTTTTTCACGCCCTGGAGAGCAGGAGGGCGCGTGGAAGGAAAGGAATTGAGAGGAATCCTCGGGTGGCCCAAAGGTCTTTGCCCCCACAGATCACTGAGCTCTCTCCTTCCCCTCCTGCTCCTTTCCAGTTGCAATGCAAGCACTGTAAAGGACAGAACTGAGGAAATTCATGTGTACAGGGGAGCTTTAGGAGACAGATAAATCCTCAGGCCTCGCAGAACGTTCCCAGCCATTAGTAAATAGGGGTCAGGTGGAGTCTGTCCCTGGATATACCTTATCCTGGGGATTAACCCTGCCTGCTTCTGCTTCCAAAGCTGCTCCTGCCTGCTGCAAACCAGGTGCTGGACGTGGCTCACCCGTGCTGTGGCAGAGCACAGGGGCCACAGTGCCAGGGCAGGGGCCTGGGTGGGAAATGCTCTTTATGTTGTAAACAAAACAGCCCCTCCCTGAGAGAGCTTAGCTCCAGTTCCAGGCTGGGTAATCCCTCCTGACAGTTCCTATTTAGGGAACACATCTCAATAGAAAGGTCTGATGTTTGAGAGTGCAGAGCAGGGATCAAACGGCCCTGGACAGCTCTTTTTAAAAGCGAATGTTGTATCTCGTAAAAGCTCGAGAGTGACTTCTCGTTGTCTTTATTCAGGTGGATTCATCAGCCAGTAAATAAACATACAAGCTGATAGAAGCTTCAGAGGGAAGGGGCTGGTGCTGTGTGGAGTGAGCAGGACGTGTGACAGGCACTGACCTTCACGGGCCAGAGTGTTCTGATGTTTCCCTCCCGAGAGGAGAAGTGCTGGAGGAGGCAGGGTGAGGCAGAAAGGAAGGAGAGAGGAGTGATGGATTAGTGTGCGGGGCTTGACCAGGCTGGTTTTGCTCTCCTGGGATTATAGATTTGTTGCTTACATTTTGATCATTAAGTTTGGTGGGGTTGCAGTGGTTTTAGCACAGATTAGGAAGCCTGGATGGCTTTAATGCAGGGCTGCTCTTGGTCATCTTGGTGATTAGCTGTGCCTTGGGCTGTGCTCTCACAGCTTACAGCCTTCTCCTGCTCTTTCCTTCCCTCCCAAGCTGCTGCAGTGGACAGTTCCTTTCTTAGGGGTGGTTTTGTGTGTGCCCCAGAGGTTTTCTCTTGGTGCTTCCATGGAGCAAATCACTGCAAGTCTTGGAGTAGGTTATTGCAAGGAGTGACCAAGAGGGGTTTGCTCCTGAACTCTGGCAGTTCTCTTAATTTCTGAAGCACAAATGCTCAGCTAAAACGTCCTTTGTCTGACTTGCATAACTTATGAGTTGCAGAGATTGAGTTTCCCTGGGTTTCCAGGAGACTTCCCTAAGGGCAGCAGATGAAGCGTTTTCCTGCCTTGTGGCAATTTGGTGCCTGTTTATCCTGCCAGTCACAGCTGATGCTGCGAGGCCTTTGGATACCCTGGGTCTGGTTGGGCTCAGATTCCTTTTGTTTCTTCCCTGGGATCACCCCTTTCTGGGCTGCCTGGCTGTGAAGGGTGTCTAGGTTGGAGTTTGTGTAAACTGTTCCTCCTCTCTACGTTGCAGTGCCTGAATGAGGAGGACACTGATTTACTGCCTGTAACCTGCCGTGAGTCTGACACCCAGAGAGTTAAACCAGCGGTGCAGCAGCAGAGAGGAGGCAGCAAACAAGCTCGTTTCGCTCTTGCCTGAAGGGATTTTTTGTTCCTGTGCTTGTTGAGCAAACAGGGCGCTGTATTAGCATGTTATTCTTCCCAGTCTTTGGGCTTCTGTTTGCATTCTATTAATGCTTTGGTTTTTATTCAGTGGGAAGCTGCATTAATGATGCTGATGGCCCTAATGACGGGCTGAAATTCTGGAGGTTCCATCAGCGTGGTGGTTGCAAAAGGTCTTGCAGTTAATATCCCGCTTCAAATGTTATCACAGCCTGCCCACAAATTACAGTGGTATTTCCAGAGGCACTGGTGCGTTCAGGAAGTTCACCAAATTCCCAGAAACACCCAATGGTGTGCCCTGTGTCAGTGCTTTGTCCATAAGTGGCTGAGGTGGTTTTGTTCACCATCATCGAAGGCGTGCACAAAAAATTATAGGAATTATAAATACTGACATGTTTTCTTGCTCTTTTGCTTCCTTATGCCTTCTGCTCTTCCCATGTGATTTTATGCAGTGAAAGAACCTTCCCATGTTTTTAATGTTGTTTAATTTTCTAATTAAATTTCTTTTCCACCTAATATAGCAGGAAAAAAATGGGTCTGTTTAACCTTGGAATATGAAGCTGTAAAGCAACGTTGATAATCCCTGTTTATTATCAGTGTAAGTCCGTGAATTTTAGCTCTTTCCAAACTCTATGGTGATATTCAGCTATCACAGGATTCCCAGGTCCCTCTAGGTATGAAAGATTAATAGCCACATTAAATGAACTATTGATTCCTGGCACTTGGCAGATGATGGCTCCAGATATGAACTGAAACTATCACAATATGCAGTGCTCTCTCTGAAGTGTTTGTGAGCCACAGCTCAGGAGAGGCAGGAAGGCTCTGAATGCAGGAGGAATGTTTAAGAGAAAGGTTTATTTTCCTCCTGAGACGTTCCCCTGTGAATTAGCAAAGGGAGAAACTGTTCTGAACTACAGAATGAATAAGGCAGAGCTGGAATGTGCCTTCCTGGAGCCAATCAGGTAACTGCAGCTTTGTGGATGTTACACTGAAGTTAATGATTTCTGTGAAGTAAATGGTGAATTTTGAGCTTTTCAGCCAGTTCAGCTTTAACCGTTGCTAAAAAATACGTCCCCAAAACTCCATCCCCAGGGTCGGGAGAGAATTATTTTCAGTGCTTCAGGTCAAAGCTCGTGCTGAGGATGAGATGCTGAGGCTGAATGACAGACTATGGGGGGAATGGGGCTTGTAGAATGGAGGGATTGCTTCCTCTGGGGAGTGCCAGGACCTTCCAGGAGCCTCGGAGTTTTGTCCCCCCCAGTGCAGTGTGTGTGCTGCTCACAGGCTGCCAAGAGAAACTGGCCACAGCAAGATTAGTCTTGAATTGTGAGCTTTAGCAAATCCTGTTTTTCTCATCTTCTCTGGGTTCTTAACGCACTGTCACTCACCCAAAGTTCTTTTTTTGGCAGAACATTGCAGCTTCCATAGTTTTTAATTAAAATTGTCCATACCCTGATTTAATGGCCCCATAAAGCATCTTGGCCTGCTCTGCCTCAGGTAAATGAAAATATTTGCTGTGGCAAATAGGACTATTAGTTTTATGATCCGTGGCAACAAAAAGCTTCCATCAGAAGAGGCATAAACCTGCGTTCAGTGTAAAACCACTGATACCTCTGACAAGCTCTGCTTTGGTTCCTAAGCCTGCAGGAAAAGGTGTTAATAGTGCTCAAATAACTGCAGGCATTCTCAGGATGGCTTTTGGCACAGGAGGAAGCGTTTAGGAGCAGGGGGGGTGAGGAGCATCCTCTCACATCCAGGTCACCCCAGGCTGTGCCGTGCCGGTTTTATTTGCAGCTGCTGCTCCTCAAACAGTCTCTCTCTTTGTGTTGTGCCGAGCTGCTGTTTGCTGCCTCCCCGGATCCGTATGATCTGATATTCCCCAAAGGTACCCGCCATCCCCTCCTCCAATTCCTGGCAGATTTAGGGAGTGGTTCCCATGGCGACGGGGGAGGAATTGGATCCGCAGCCCAGCTGGGATCAATCCCAGCTGCCTCCTCCTCCTCCTCCTGAGCAGTCAGCGTATTTTTAATAAAGTGACCGTGTACAGGAGGCATGTCTTTGTCTTGTTAAGCCTTTGTTGTGTATTAAATCCCGAGGGCTTTCTCCGTAATCTGCTGCGCTCACAAGCTTTACAAATCCTGCCCTTACTCGGAGAGCTCTGGGCATCAGACCCAGTAGATATCTTTTTTCCCCGATGATTTTTTTATTTCTGCAATTCAGTTTAATCAGAGAACTGTTGCTAGAAATGAATGAAAATAAAGGTACAGTCTTTAACAAGGGAGTACAGGGGATACACACAGCTGATTTCATCCCTGTCGTGCTTTATTTCCCAAAAGGCGCTGCGTTTCCCCCGAGCCTCACCTGCATGGTGGGTATTGAGGGGGTTTTTGGGGGTCAGTGGGGAGGTGATGGGAGGCTGTAAAGCACTGATGGTTGTATGAGCAGGGAAGGATGTGAGGGACCAGCTCTCATTTATCCACGGATGTAACCCCAGGGTGGATTTGCGTTACTGCAGGTTTGTCCTGAGTGTATTTCGTGTTCCAAGACATCCCCTTGGCGTGGGCACGGGCAGATATTCCAGACTGGGGGTGTGGCTGCAGCTCCCTCACCCCCTGCTTCCCTAGAGGCCCTTAGAATTTGGGCAGACACAGAGCCAATCCCCAGCAATTATCCCCTCCCTCTGCTGCAAGTGGCCCGTTATTTACTCCCCAGGTAAACCCTGCTGCGTTAGGCTCAGCCTTAGCCCAGCAGGGCACAGCCTCCCTGCCTATCACCAAAATCACGGCTTAATTTGAGCCCGTTTCTTTTGTTGAAATGCAAAACTAATTATATTTAACTACAGATGAACAGGAAGTTGCATTAGCAATTTTTTTTTTTCCCCCAATCAATGGGGAATTATTCAGCATTATTTGGGGGCTGGGGAACTTTGTAACCAGATAAAAGATACGGGGGAGGGCACAGCTATAAAAAGTGTTATTGTGTGATTATGAAGAGGCCTTTTAATGCAGTTATTATGTGATGCTAAAAAGGCCTTTATTGCTTGAAGCTGGAAGAGGAATACAAATGGGCTCCCAGTGTCTATTAAATGAAGAGTGGAAAAAATAGTCCCCGTTTGCCTGAACTGCAGAGCAAAAATACTGATTAAACAGCGATTAAAGCCCGTGGCAGGGCTGGGTTTGTTGGTTTGGTCACACACCCAGCAGTGAAGTTTAGCGAGCAGGGAGCAATTGTTTGTGCAATTCCAGGCACGGCTCGTTGTTCCGATGGGCCTGTTTGTCCAGGTTGTGGTGTCAGCAAAGAGCTCTGCTGGGAAGGGCTGGCTGAGGCAGTCAGGGCTGGATTCTTTCTCCCTGGTGCTGGGTGAGCAGGGATGTTTCTTCTCAGGTTGTGGCTGGTTTTCACAGGTTGCCTTCAGTGTCCCCGACTGGAGCTGCTGGGCACAAAGCTGGGCTCTTCTGTGCCCAGTTCCACCTCCAGGGGTCTGGCTGTTTGTAGGACAAAGCCTTAAAACACTGTTGGCAGACACTCTGAGAGCAGCCCCACAGCCTGTCCAGCCTCCTGCACAGCCCCACCATCAGAAGACACAGAAGGCTGAAAAAAAGCCGGGTGGAATTTTGCTCCTCAGCCCGTCTGGCAGAGTGGAAATGTTGAGAGTTTCTGGAGAGTGTTTTGTGCCTTTCATGAGTACCCTTGGTGTGTTTCTGCATAGATGAGCGCTGGGAATTTCCTCTCCTGATGGAAACTGGAGTAAAATAGCACTTGAAGCAGCAGTTAGGTTTTGATCTACCTTGGGGTACTTGAGCATCTTGTTCCTGGATTAAATTAAAGAAGCTGAAGTGTGGTGTGAAGAAGGTTTGTTAACATCGACTCTCTGGTTCCTGCTGCTCACCAGGTCACAGTTTCTGTCTCCTGGCAGTTCCTGGGTTTGCAGAGTGCCTTTCTGGAGTCAGTAACAACACCAGGAGGTTTCCCCTGTGCCTCCCTCCCGTCAGGGTTGAAGGGGCTGTGCTGACGTACGGGGGGATTGGTGGTGAAGGAATTCCTGCCCCCCTGCACAACCTTTGCAGAAATGCTGTTTCTTAGGCCACTAATGATGAGATTTAATGGTGACTTTGCAGCTGGTGGAGCAGAGGGAGCACTGACTGAGTGAGGCATAACCAGGGATGTCTTTCCTTTGCTCCTTTCCAAGACTCCAAAGGGTTTTGCCTTCCTGTGTCCCAGGCGTGGTTTTTAGGTTTCATTCTCTTGAAAATGTTAGATGCACAGAAGGAGCTGAGCCCTTGGAAAAAAATAAGTGAAAGTGTTGAGAGCTGAGTGTTGCCTGAGCTCAGATCTCTTGCCTGGCCCTTTAGGCTGTAATTACAGTAAGATATTCCCAGGTTGTGTGGTTTCCTCCCGTTCCTTGCATCTGCTGTGGCACAGACATGCATAAAAAAAGATGTGAGGTAGAGCCCAGATGCTGAATTTGGGGGTGATGAAAAGTTCAGTGCTTTACACAGAGCCCTTTTTTTCTCCTTTCTAGCTGTAACAGAAAGCACCTGAGAATGGAATGAAAGGCATTAGTAACCCCAGCCTGTGCCACTGCCTTCCCAGCAGGCAGCGACTCTCCCAAGTGCAGGAGAGGGCCCGTGGTGTATTTATATAGTGTAGTGTGGCAAAAAAAAAAAGAAGAGGGGTATGAATTTATGTTAGATCTCAATTAGCTCCAAGCCATTTTAGCAGCACCCCATGGTTTGATAGCAGTGCTTGCCTGAGGAGAAAGCAAGCTGATGGCTGCTCTGAAAGCCCTGCCTTGGGCTGGTCTGGCACTTTGGTGGAGAATTCAGTCACAACTTCGTTGTGTTCCAGCTGCAGGTCTCAAAAGTTCCTCAGGGCATCCAGGGGTACCTATATATGCCCCTCTGGAGGGCTCTGGGCTGAGCAGGACGTGCAGCCGCTCGTGTGAGCGTGGCCAGAACTGAGCACACGGTGCTCCCACCTCTGCCTTCAGCTGAGCCTTGCCTGGGTTGTTTCTGTTCACTGCTGTACCCAGCCTTTTGGGCTGGAACACCAGTTTGCCAGCACTGCCTGCTGGAATGCAGGGGGAGCAGAGCCAGAAAGGTGGCCGGACCTTGCCCTGGGACTGTCCTTCGTGGGGCTCCCATTAATTGCTTCCAGTGCCCCTGTGAGGAGAAGTGCTGTGTCAGAGTGGCTGCAGGAACGTGCTCAGACCATCCTGACGCTCCTGTCCTTTTTTAATGAGGGCAGGCAGTGCTCCTTCAGCTGTGTGGAGCTGCAGCCTTAATGCCTCAACCCCCATCCATATGTTTCCCGAGTACTTTAAGGAATGTTGCTGTTGGCACATACAGTCAGCTTTTAATTTCTCAAGCAGTGCATGTTCCTTGAAAACCCAGGTGTGGTTGGCAGCTAAAATAACACCTCTGTGGTCTGGAGGTAAAATGAGCTGCTCTGGGAGAGGGATTTTCATGCACTACAGCGTGAAAACACTGCGAGGGGGATTCTGAAAGAAAACCTATTCATTTTGGCGTCCTCAAATTCAACTTGACCTGGGCTTGTTAGGCCACAGATCTGCTGTGGAATTGAGCTATAGCTGGAGGAACGCCAGAATCCAATTACATTTTCTGCCTAATGGGTCATAATTTATGCAATGAAGAAGGCAGGGACGTTGCTGGGGGAAAAGGGCACTGGGTGTGCGTGGATCTGCACTGGGTGTAATGGACATGGGAATGGGGACCTGTGCTGTCCTTTTTCCATTGTTTGGTACCAATGTAATTCAGGGCAGAAAATGAGTGTTATACTGGACTCTGCTTGGTGAATTCCACTGGGTGAATTAAGGAGCTGTGGGGGTTGGAAGGCCAGCGAAGCTTTTTTTGCTGAAGAACACTCCTGTTGGTTAACCACCCCCTGTGTGCTCCTCTCTTTCCCAGCCTCTCTACAGGTGGACATCGTTCCAAGTCAGGGGGAGATCAGCGTTGGAGAATCCAAGTTCTTCTTATGTCAAGGTGAGTGCTGGTTTTAAGGCATCACTCGTGGGTTTAACGTGCTGGTGGCAGGGGAGTGTCCTCAGAGGGGGGGTATTGGCTGTAGCACAGCCGGGGAGCGCTGGGTCGGGCTCAGCCTCACGCCGTGTCTCCCCTCCCCTCTCGCCCCCAGTGGCGGGGGAGGCCAAGTCCAAGGACATCTCGTGGTTCTCCCCGAACGGCGAGAAGCTGACGCCGAACCAGCAGCGCATCTCGGTGGTGCGGAACGATGACTTCTCCTCCACCCTCACCATCTACAACGCCAACATCGACGACGCCGGCATCTACAAGTGCGTGGTCAGCAGCGCCGACGAGGGCGACTCCGAGGCCACCGTCAACGTCAAGATCTTCCGTAAGGCTCTGCTCTGCTCAGCTAGAAGGAGAAAGGAGTTGTACCTGCCTGCAAAAGGTCCTCCTTCCTGGCTTGAGTGGGAACCAGCCCCTTGGCCCCGTGGCCAGCAAGGCTGCTGCTTCAATCCCTCGGGAAGGCAGGGCTGGAGGTGATTCAGAGAGCGAGGGGTGGGTGGAAGGAGAAGATTCTGGCGCTTCCCGCGTGTCCAGAGGGAGCAGCTGTTGTGGGTGACAGACACGCTGTGGGACAGCTCTGGAGTTGAGTGAAGGGGCCCACATGTTCAGCAGGTTTATAATAAGCCATGTTGGCCAGCAGAGCCACGGGAGCAGCTTCTCCCCTTCCTGCAGGGAAGCTGAGCAGTTCCAAGGTCACGTTTTGCAGTGTGGGTTATTTAGGGAATGGATTTGGCCCACTGATATTCCTGAGGGACAGGGCTGGAAAATGGGCCAGTGCATTCAATCGGACACAGCTTTATCCTCCCCTTGGGAACAAGATGATTTCCAGGAGGTTTGGGGCCCTCTGGGATTTCTTTGCTTCCCTCAGGCTCGAGTCAGGAGCACAGCTTGAGGTGTGCTGGGAAAGCTGCAGTGACTTTCTCCTTCCCTTGCTTCCAGAAAAGCTGATGTTCAAGAACGCTCCCACCCCCCAGGAGTTCAAGGAAGGGGACGATGCTGTGATCGTGTGTGACGTGGTCAGCTCGCTGCCTCCCACCATCATCTGGAAGCACAAAGGCAGGGATGTCATCCTAAAAAAAGATGGTAAGGTCGTGGTGCTCGTGCATGCAGGGCTCAAGTGTCCATCTCCCATCACACAAAATGGGTGGTGGGCACAAGGGAGAGGGGGAGCAATCCATGCCTGGCACTAGGTCAGGCACCAGCCTTCTTGAGGAGAAGGGGCTAAAAGTTCCTTGCAAGAACCTTTCCCTTTCTTTTCCAAAGCTGCAGCCAGAGGGGCCTCCAAAGCCCTGATTCCAGCTGTGCCTCCGCTGGGTTTGTCACACCTACTTGCTGCAGGCACACAGGTAGTAGGTTGCCTGCTCTAATGACATGTAAATGTGTTCCTGTGGATTATCTCTCCTGAGTGCTCACACTGCACAGCACCAGCACTCACTGCTCTCCACGGCTGGAGAGTTCCTTCCTTGGCAAGGTCAGCCCCTGTTGCAGCAGCATCTCCTTTTAGTGGTGGGCAGGGAAGTTTCACTCCACCAATCCTTGTCTCAACCCAGAAGGGGCCAAGAGAGGAGCAGAACCTGCAGTGAGCTGCCCTGAGGGTCCCTGGGTGAACCTCCCTCTTGTCTTTGCAGTGCGGTTCATCGTCCTGTCCAACAACTACCTGCAGATCCGGGGCATCAAGAAGACGGACGAGGGGACGTACAGGTGTGAGGGGAGGATCTTGGCTCGGGGGGAGATCAACTTCAAGGACATCCAGGTCATTGTGAATGGTGAGAGCTCAGAGCAAGGCTGGTGCAGGCAGGGGGTGAGAACCTCGCTGTACGGAGTTCTCATCTGATGGAAACTGAACTGACGTGTGCCGTGACTTAGAGTGAGGAACTGAGCTTGGTGGGACTCAAAAGTGCTTCTGTCCACCACAGTGATTTCTTTTGGGTGCATCTCCCCACCCCCTGCCCTTTTTTCCCTGCGCTGGTTGCTTTGGAGAGCTCGTGCATCAAATCTGTTGCTTGAAACCTGCAGGGGATGGTGGAAGGGTTTGAGTGACTGCTGACATCTGTGGTTATTGCAGAGATGCTCGGGGAGCCTCCCAGGGCTCCCTCTTGCTCAGTCTTCTGTCCTTTCTGACTCAGATGTGGATTTCTTCCCTTCCAGTACCTCCTTCTGTGCGTGCCAGGCAGAGCACCATGAATGCCACTGCCAACCTCAGCCAGTCTGTCACCTTGGCATGTGATGCTGATGGTTTTCCTGAGCCAACCGTGACGTGGACAAAGTAAGATGCTGTGTGTGGTGTCCTGGGGGGTGTGAGCAAGGGTGATTCCCCCAGGCCTGGAAAACCAGGCTGGAGGGGAAAAAACCATCTTAACTGGAATGAAATGAAAGGATTTGATTCACAAGAGAAGGAGTGGACTGGTGATGGAACTGAAGTTAGATTCTGCTGTGGGTTAACCCTGGTGGGCAGCCGAGTCCCACACTCAGGGGGAGTGGGATGGGGAGGAGAATCAGAAGGGTTAAAAAAGCTTGTTGGTTGAGATAAAGGCAGTCTAACAGATAAAGCAAAAGCTGTGCTTACAAGCAGAGCAAAGCAAGGGATTCATTCAGTGCTTGCCACTGGCAGGCAGGTATTCAGCCAGGTTTGCCCCAGCCCTGCATTTCGGTGCCAGGAGGTGCTGCACACCTGAGGGACGCTGTGTTTGGGGTTGTGCAGCCACAGCCACGTGCTCTGTGCCCCCAGGGATGGAGAGCCCGTGGAGGAGGCTGATGATGAGGAGAAATACAGCTTCAACTACGACAGCTCCGAGCTGGTCATCAAGAAGGTGGATAAGAGCGACGAGGCCGAGTACATCTGCATCGCTGAGAACAAGGCAGGGGAGGCAGATGCCACCATCCACCTCAAAGTCTTCGGTAAGCGTGCTCTTACCACCCCCCTTCCCCGCTCCAGTGCGTGTTGGCAGCTCACCAGTGCAAGCTGGAAGTAACCTACTTATCCCAGTTAATGCCTGACGGGGCTTATCCAGAGCTGCTGCTTTCCCAGGGAATGCTGTGCTCCTCTGCCATCCTGTGTGTGTGTGTCTGAAACACATCCCAGCTTCCTCTCTGAGAGGAGGAATCCAGCCCTGGGCAGGGGTGTTGTGGTGAGGCTGACATGCTGCCCGAAATAACTTCCAGGCCCAGAGGGCTGAACCCTGATCCACCCAAAGCTGCTTTAGCACTCCAGTGGGAGTTGCTCTAACCTGGCCAGGGAGGTGAACTCCACCCCACCACTGTGTGAATGACCCGGAGCTTGCAGGGATGAATCAGCAGCTTTCCTGCCTTCTATGAATCTGGGAGTGTTAAGGAATATAATTCTCCCTGTCCCATATGCAGCCAGTTGACAAAGCTGCTTATCAAAAGGCTGATTTGGGGCAGAGAAAGTAGACAGGGAGGTGGAAGATTCAGCTGGTAATCCCAGGGACTGATCATTTGTACACTGTTAAATGGGTTCTGCTTCACATACACCCTCTCCTAGTCCTCTCTTACCAGCCTCAGCTGTAAGCAGGAGCAGAAGAGATTCTGGTTCTGCCAGTAAGGGTTGCTTTTCCTTCCCAGCCAAACCCAAAATCACCTACGTGGAGAACAAAACAGCCATGGAGCTGGAGGATCAGATCACCCTGACCTGCGAGGCCTCGGGGGACCCCATCCCTTCCATCACCTGGAGAACCTCCAGCCGCAACATCAGCAACGAGGAGAAGGTACAGCCCTTCCCGGAGCCGCGGGATCTCCGTGCTGGGATCAGCACAGCCCGTGCCTGCCCCGCTGCATGCGCTGCACGTGGATGCACGGGGGGGTTCCCTCTCTGGGAGCTGCCCCAAGGGCCAGCTCCACGCCTGGAGCAGTGTGTCCTTTTGGAAAGAGCCACCTCGGGGTTGTAAGGGCTAAGGACAGGCTTTGTAATTCCTGCCGGGATCGCTCGGGGTCTGAATGAACCCGAAGAGCAGTGGAGTCTAAACCCTCTTCAGAGGAGTTCCCAAAGGGACCTACAGTTGCAGGAAGCTTGGGAAAGGGTTTCTCCCTCCTGTATCCAAGCTGGGAACGAGCACCCTGATGGCAGTGCTGCCCATGCTGCCCTCATGATGTGACTGGGAGGGTGTCACCTCTCCAAGGTGCAGTGGACCAAAATGAGCCTGTTAATTCCTTCTCGCCCCTCCCTGTTGTACTCTGGCACTGCACATTCCTGAAGCACAAAAGCCTGGCTGCCTTTGTGCTCACCTGTTTTTGTTGATCACATCAATGCCATTTTGTTCTTGAAAGGCAAAAATAATTAGCAGTTTTTCTCTTAGAAGAGAGTGCTGGTGTTGTTGCTGGCTACAATTCCTTTAATTAGACAAGATGAGGATGTGCTGCTTTACTGTAGATGTTTCATAATAGTTGCATAAGTGATCAGCAGGCATAATTTGGAGCTGAAGAAAGCCTAGATAAAAGCTGGAGTGAGGAGTTGTTGCTTATTAATAATCTTCTAATAACAGGATGCTTCAGGGCTCAGCTGCCTTGGCCATGCCAGGGGTTCTGGCTCAGTGTGAAGGCAGCAGGGCACAGACTATGAAAGTCTGGGAGCAACAGAGGTGGCCACTGTCAGTTGTCCCCACAGCTGCCATCCTGCACTGGAGCTCCTAAATGGGCTATTTTAGTTGCCCCCATGATGTCAGCTCTCCCCCACGCTGTTCATGTGTGACTTATCAATAGCAGTGCCAAAGTTTTCCAGCCTCAGCTCTTTCTTAGCATCTTTGGCACTGGAGGGCTGCTGTGAATCCCTGCAAGGCTCACAGAGCTTCCCAGTGCCTGCAGGAGCTGCTGGCTTGTCCCTGCAGTGTGACACTGCACCTGTTTGGGCAGGAGGAGGTCATTTGTTCGTGGGTTTGTCTCTGTCTGGGGGGTCCTGGGAGGAGCCCAGGGCTGCAGAGCTGCTGGCTCTGGAGTTTGGGTCCCAGCCATGGAAAGAGCTTTGTCAGGGAGGAGAATATAAAAGCTAAACCAAGTCTCAAAGGGTTAGAAGAGCCTGTTTGCAGAGCCCCCCCTCTGTCCAGCCCAGTGAAACCCTCAGGATCTCAGTGGCAAAACTGCTAACTAATTTTTGCTGATTTATGAGACTCATATATCCTGCTTGATGCTGTTGGTGAGCAATAGGACAGGAAATGTTGGTTCTCTGATGCTTTCTTACACAGACAGGGGGAGAGTCCAAGGTTTGAGGTCCATGTGTCTCTTGTACTGGTTCAAACCTTCAGGGCAAAACATCTTTTGATCATGTACCATGCACTTTCTAGGCTGGGTTATTTTATTTGGGGGGTGTGTATGTGTTGTTTTGGGTTTGTCTTACACTTTTCCCCTTCTCTCTCTTGTGCTGGAGGTTTAGGTGAATGGTACAAATCCCCAAAAAACCCTCAGGTCAGAACAGCTCTGATCACCATTCTGCTAAATGTGGAACCAAATTCATATATTCAGGTTACTCTGCCCTTGGTGTCTCTGGGACAGCACAGGGAAGTGGATGGACTTTGATGCAGCACAAACAATACTGGTTTTAGAATTATGAAGCCCTACTTCTGAATGTTCTTCAGGTGCTTTGGATGCTTCTGTCTTGCCTCATGTTGTTTACTCTTGTGATCATACTTCAGTCTAGATTTTTAGAGGTACCTTAACTCCCATCAACATTTTGTACTTCAGAAAATAACCTTCCCAAACAACCAAGAATGCTTAATAACTCCCTCTGGCTTAGAGTTTTTTCCCCTTTTAGTCTCTGTCCAAAAACAGGGACGGTGATGTGTGCATGAGGGCCAGGAGGTGCTGTGGCCCAACAGGGTGACAATGTCACAGCAATTCCAACATTCCCAGCCTTCCCTGAGAGCCCTTGCAGCCTCCTGCTCTGCAGAGAGGGCAGAGAAAACGATAATAACAATAAAATAAATTAAACATGTGCTTTGCTTTGGTTGTGAAGGTGGCAACGCGCTGCTTGGGAGAAATGTTTGCCTTGCCAGCGAGGGGTTTTCAGATTTAACTTAATGGAAGCTTAATTTCCTGATTGTATTTTGGGGCTTTTATCTCCTAAGTGGGCCATATACCTTGAATACAACTCCCTTCTTGAATTTGTGCTGTGCTTTGCATCTCAGGAGATGTGCATGGGACTGTCTGTGGGTTTAATGAGCCGGGCAGCCAATTACACTGGCACTTCCCAGGAACTGCTTTGTAGTGAGGATTCTCATTTAACAACTTGCTTCCAGAGGGAAGGGGAGAGGCAGGAGACTCTTGGTTCCTCCCCCCCCTCCTTGTTCCCTGTAGCTTTCAAGGACCTTGTGCACAACAGGATATATATACCTAGAAATGATGAGGTTTGGGGAGTGTCCTACCCCGTGCAGGCGTTTGGGGAGTTTCACCACAGGCTTCTAGTCACAAGCAAATGCTTTGCTTTCATCCAAGACATTGTAGGACGAGGCTGTCTGTCCCATCTGTTAATATTTAAGTCTCACAATGTTCACTAGAAGCCCTGTGGAGACAGTGCTGTGTTTTTTAGTCTCATTTCCTGAGCCTCCATCTCCATCCCTCTCACTCGTGTGTGCGCTGTGATACCCACACTTGTGCCTCACACCCAGTGGTGCCATCGTGGCTGTGACATTAGCAGGTGATTTTGGGCTCCTGAACTGAAGTGGATCGAGTCACAATTGATACAGAGTCCAGAAGAGATTTGAAATGTAAATTATAGGGGGGGGAAAGGGAACCCAGCAACTTTGGTCTTTCTGAACCGTGGTGAATATGGTCCACACTGTGGGTGGCTTTCTCTGAATGGGAAGTATCTGCTTGAAATATCTGCTGTGATGTAAGGTTTGTGCATGTTTCACTGCTGGGGGGTTGAGCCAAGCCCAGGCAGGGCTGGGTGTGATCAGCTGGGGGCACAGGTCCTGCTGTGCCCTGTGCAGGGTGTCCCGCTGTCCCAGCGCTCCGCAGCTCGAGGTCTCCTCCTCCTGGCACAGAATGCATGGAAACACAGCTCCAAGCGCATGGCCACGCTCAGGAGGGTCAGTTAATCAGTGTGTGGGGGTGGCAGACAAAGCAGGGTGAGGAAACCAGTTCTGGGACTCACCTCTGCAGCTTGAGTGGCCCAGGTCAGCAGAGGCGCTTGCCCAGCACCTGGGCTCAGGTGTCCAGAGAGGCTGAGACGTGGTGAGGGGAGCAGGCATGGGGTGTGTGCAAGCAGGAGCAGTTGGAGGTGTCAGTACCCTCTGGTTGTAACCCTGTGGCCAGTTGGTAGGGTGTGGAGTTCTGAAGGCCACCCTAAATTGAGGCTCTGTTGGGAAATGGAAAGTGTGACCCCCACACAGGAGAGATGAACACCTTGGAGCCTGCATGTGCACAGACCACAATGTGCTGCAAACACTGATGCCTGAAAGCAACCTTTGATAAACTCTTACTGCTTTTTTTCTGTTGTTGTTGTTGTGTTCTATATCTGTCCTCTCCAGGCTTCGTGGACCCGGCCCGAGAAACAAGAGGTATAAGATTACCAGACCTTTAGCAAACTTCTTAGGTTTTTTTTCATTTTTTTTTTGGTTTTGGTTCCTCTTTAAGCATTACAGATTAACAAACCCCTAGTCCAGTAACCACGCCCACTAAACGAGCATTAATCCCAGCGAGTTAAACCCCAGCACGGGAGAGAAAGAGCTTCTAGAGGTAGAGCTTGGCAAGTAGTGCTGCATTTTCAGATGAGCAAACTGGCTGTGTTGGGAGTGAGTAACTCTGTCACTGGAAAAGGAAAAAATAAAGAAAAAAAGGCAATTAGAAGTAAAAGCAGAGGTAAAATGTGATGGATCTGCTCTCCCCCTGCTGCCAGTGGGAATCGTGCCTCTCTCAGAGATTGAGGATTAGCAACAACATTCCTTGGGGAAGGATTTTTATTTTCCCCCCAAGACAGTTCTCCTCTGCTCCAGCCAACTCACCTATTTGCTCATGGTACTCCTGAAGCTTGACCTTCTCTTAAAGGACAACTGCATCATGTTCCATTTCCAAATCAATGCAGATAAACCTTGCAGGGGGTGTATTTCTCCAAAAAAATGCTCCAAATTGCTCTATTGTTATTTGTCTTTGATTTGCAAGGGGCAGTGAGGGGGTGGGATAATGCATTCACTGGGGTTGGTGCAAGTGGGGTTTGTTGCTTTTTAATTTCACATTCAGTGCTGTGCTGTAAAAACAGTAATAATAATAATAATAATGAGAATAACCTACCTTTATGTGCACCTGATTTGTAACACTTGCTTCAAAATGGACCAGAATGTTTGTTTCCAAGCAAACAAGAGGGGTCAGGTAGAGAACAAGATTAACTGTCAGAACTCAGAGGGGTGGGCTCATATTTGTATTTTTAGGATCAACTTTGTGGAGGTACCCTGATTTTTTTTTTTTTAACCTATTTTTAAGCCATCCTAAACCACAGAGACTGGGTGTGGCCTAAACAAGGTAAACCTGTAATTTAAACACCATCCACCCGTGTTCCCTGTGGGGCTGAGAAGACCCTGCCTGTTCTTCCTCCAGAATAATCTGTTGGAACAGATGTCTCGTGGCAGGTGAAGGCACCAGATATTCAGGCCAGTTTGCATTGAAGAATTTGGAATCTGAGTAGTTGCATCTCTTCAGGACTCAAGTTAATTCCTGTGACAGTTGTCTCTGTCCCCCTCCCTGCCCCCAGTGTTTTCTCTGGGCTCTCTCTCTCTCCAGCTTTTGATTAATAAGAGCACTAACACTAATAAGCTTTGCTGCCTCTACATTCCTTGCTGCCTCTGTGTCTTAAAATATCCAGGTGTGGGGTTTGGTGAGAACGTTGAAGGTTTATCACTGCAGCTCTTGCAGGATATATCCTTAATATTGCTTTTAAAGTGCATGTGGGGGGGGAGGGTTTTTGGCAGTGTGTTCCAGCTGCAGGAATTCTGGGCTGGGGAAGGGCAGGGAACACTTGGCATCGAGGATGAGGAAGGTGAGGGAGTCAGTCAGAGCAGCACAGCCCCCATCACACCATGGCTGGGACTCAGGGCAGCCTGGCAAACACTGAAGGGGTGCACGGGGGTTCTGTGGGGGTGTCCAGAGCGTCCAGACTGTGTGGAATTAAGTCAGGGATTCTTGTTTGTGAAAGGACTGAAAACTGCAGCAGGTGGAGGGAAGTTCTGTTCCCCTTTGGCACTGGGGTGTTGGGATCCGGGCAGGAACTGGCACTGCAGAGACCCATCACACCCTGCTCTGGGGCAGCAGTCCCTGCCCATGGCCCTGAGGGTGTCTCCCCACTAGCAGGAAGCTTTTTGTTAATCCAAAATCCTTGAAATCAGGGAGACAAGGTAAAGGATTCCAAGTGTCCATATCTGGCTCACAAGTTCCAGCCTGCCCTGTCTCTAACAGCCAGGAGTTGTTGGCACCTGATGGGCTGAAATAGGAATAAAGAGAACTGGTCGTGTGCTTTCTTAGGTAGATGTTTTTCTCTTCTTTAGGGTATTTTCCCCATCTTTCTTTTTCTTTTCTTGTGCCTTTTGCATTAAGAGGCAGAGCTTCGTCTTCAGGCCCAGTTGCATTCCTTGTGAAGTTGTGCCTTTCCCATGGAGTGTCTGGCACTCTGTTTGTGTTAGACCTTGAGGAAGAGGGGAAAAGGCAGCTGACACCTGGCTGTAAAATGACCTTTTGCAGTGTTTTGCTTTCAGAAGTGAGCTGGGGTTTGGAGTCAAATCACAAGTCAGAAGGATGGAGTTCGTGGCACTGGTCAGGGATTGCAGGAGACCTGTGTGCAGGGTAGAAGAAAGAGGAAAAAAAAACCCCACATGTAATTGGGTTTGTGTCATCAAGGGCTCCTGGTTTTGTGCACGTGAATTGGACTGGCTCAAATGAACTGATGTTAGAACTGTCAGAGGTGACAAATCACATTTGCTTGTAGCAGCTTTGTCAGAGACCACGAGCTCAGCACAGAAAGAGGCTTCAGGCGCAGGGGCTGCGAACACCCGAGATACCAGAGGTGTGCTTTGTGCTCCAGCTCAGTGCACTGGGCTGTTTAAAATCCTCAGGGCTTTTTTAATCATTATCTCAGTGCTTGTCCTGTGTCTTCCAAGAAAGCAGATGCTCTTGGAGCAGGAGTTGCACTAGGATGGAGGCTGCAGCAGCAGGCACAGCCAGGACGGGACCACACTGATTCCCCTGGGCCGCTTTGGAAATCGGATGAGGAGAGTTGGTGCTTTAAAGCTTTAAAGCTTCCAAGCTGGAATTTTCTTGAAGCACCACAAGGCCTTGAAGCAGGGCTGTCTCTAGAAGGGTCTTGTAGTTTTCTTGCCCTCGTCTCTCTTGCTGTGCCTCTCTGCACTCTTCTCTGTTCTCGTGCCACGTTCAGGTGGGAGTTCTGAGCTTTCTTTTTGCACGATTCTCCTCTGGACTCTGGGTCTGTTCTTATTAATGCCACTGCAAGGGCACTGAAAGAAATCCAGTACTGGTGAGAGAGCAGGACGGGCTGAATTCTCTGAGGGGAAGCACAGTAACCATCGGGGGGGTTTCCTTTATCTTCTTCCATGCTGACAAAAACTTTTAACCAGAGCTGGATCTCTGCAGTTCTCATTCTGGGGAGAAGCCTGACTTTGTCCGGTTGCCCTCAGATCTTCGTAGTAGCATCTGATACTTTGGTCTTTCACCTCATTTTTCCCCCCCTCTCCTGGGTGCTTTGAGTGACCAGGAGCCTTGGGGTCGGCGTGAGGTAGCCCTGCCCTCGTTCCCATCCCTTTAGCGTGCAGTCCGGGCTCGGGGCTCAGGCTCTGACGGAGTTTCCCCCCCTGGCAGACCCTGGACGGGCGGATCATCGTGCGCAGCCACGCGCGGGTGTCGTCGCTGACGCTGAAGGAGATCCAGTACACGGACGCCGGGGAGTACGTGTGCACCGCCAGCAACACCATCGGCCAGGACTCCCAGGCCATGTACCTGGAAGTGCAGTGTAAGGGCTGCAGGGTGGGCGTTGATGCAGGGGGAGGGTTTGGATACCCGTTCCCTCTGATGAGACCGGCTCGGGACGTGCCTGGTGTTGGGGGTGAGGGTGTGGGAAGCGGCTCGGTCTGAACAGATCTGTCTGGGGACGTTGCTGGGTGCCTGCCTGCAGGTGTTGGCTCTGGCTGTCCCCAGCTGGGGGGCTCTTGGCACCTTGGGAAGGTTATGGGCCAGGGATTTGCTGCAGTCCCATGTGTTGGGTGCAGCAGAGTTCTTCCCTGGAAAAACTTCCTGGCATGATTTCCTAGTTGCATCATGCTGTCTGCTCCTCCCACACTGCACAGGAGCAGCTTTGGCATTGAGTAGGTCTCCTCCTTATGTCCTTCAGCAGAAGACACTCCCCATCCCCCCAGATGAGAGGACAGCTCCCATTTCCTACGTTAGATTCCCTTTCCCGCATCAAAGTGGACCCCAGCCAAGGGATCCTTCGAGGGAGGCTGCCTGGGCTGCTTGGGGAGATTGGCTCAGAAAACCTTCACAAGTGTCTGTCTTTCAGATGCCCCCAAGCTGCAGGGCCCCGTGGCTGTGTACACCTGGGAAGGAAACCAAGTGAACATCACCTGTGAGGTGTTTGCCTACCCCAGTGCTGTCATCTCCTGGTTCCGGGATGGGCAGCTGCTCCCCAGCTCCAACTACAGCAACATCAAGATCTACAACACCCCCTCAGCAAGTTACCTGGAGGTGAGGAAAGCCAGGAGGGAGAAGGCATGGCCAGGGAAGGCTCCAATAATTGGTGTTCCAGGTGTTGAAGGAGTTGAGTCTTTTGCAAGGGCACCCTGTTGGTAGAAGTGAAGCTGGGTGATGTTTCTGGTACACCCTTGCTGAGGAAATGGGGCAACACAAGACACAGCCCCCTCCTTGCCTTGGATTTTTGCCCACTGCAGTTCTGCCCCATGGCCAGCCCTGGGAATGTGAACACAGCTTTGCTGGAGGGTCCCTCCAGTTGAATGAGTGCTTTGGCAGAGTGAGAAGGGGGTTCTGATCTGAGCATGAGCCTCCTTCATCCCTCCCACAGGTGACCCCAGACTCGGAGAACGACTTTGGGAACTACAACTGCACTGCTGTGAACCGCATCGGCCAGGAGTCCTCCGAGTTCATCCTGGTGCAGGCAGGTGAGCATGCCAGGCAGGAGGGCAGGGAATGTGGGTGGGACACTGGACTGAGGTGACAGACCAGCCCTTCTCTTCTCATTTGTGTTCAGCAGGAGAGCCAACTCTGCTCTCAGAGAGACTGCTGCAGATTTTGTGCTGTAGATGCCCGGTATCTCTGTGTTTCTGGAGGGTCTCATTCTTTCCTGTGCTTCCAGCACACTTTGACAGAGCTGTAATCTTTAATTTCTGGCAGACATTGCATATGTGGGCAGAGGTGCTTCCCAAATCAGCAAAACACCCCAATACAGTGCAGGGAGTGCACGGTACAAACCTCTGAGCTGAACCAGCCAGAGGGGCCCTGTGTCTGACTGCAGGATGCCCTGGCAGGGTCTCTGGGGTCAAGCTCTGTATTGCAGCGCCCCATGGAAGGACTGGAGGGACAGAACAGCATCCAGGACACTTTTGCTACACTGCTCTGGTTGTCCTCGATTAGAGGAGGGACTGTGAATCTCCAGCCTCACAGAGAGGAGACAAGCTGAAGGTCTCTGTGCTAATGAACCTTCTTAAAAGCTGCTCCAAAGGCAGCCTCAGGTCCCACCTCCTCCTCTCCTTTGTGAAGCCATGACAAGGGTGTCACTGATGTCCCCAGTTTGCCACTGGAGCTGCTCCCCTGATCCCTCCTGTGTCTCTGGTTCTCTCCCCTTCTCCCACAGACACTCCGTCCTCCCCGTCCATCGACAGAGTGGAGCCCTATTCCAGCACTGCCCAGGTGGAGTTTGATGAGCCTGAAGCCAATGGTGGGGTTCCCATCCTCAAGTACAAGGCAGAGTGGAAGTCCCTGGGCGAGGGAGAGTGGCATTCCAGGTTGTATGATGCAAAAGAAGGTAGGACAGCACTACAAGGTGGTACCTCCCCCACCTGAACCTCACCAGACCGACTTTCCTTTAGGGAACAGCCAGAGTGGAGGGTTCCACAGCTTTGCAGTTTCACCTCCTGGAGTTATAAGAGCCAAAAAAAAGTTCTTAAACATTTGCTGTGCAGTGACAGGTTGTGTTTTGCCGTGGAAGGGAATGTGCTGAGGGCTGCACGTGTGTGACAGGGTGGGTGGTCAGCACTGTGCTCATCTCTGCAGCCCTCCCTGAATAAGGTGAGGGGGTCAGATGAGTGTTCACTTGCTGACTTCATTTGTGTGCTTCCCACAGAAGGCTTTTCAAGCCCCTCAGTTCCCCTTAGAAAATAAACCCTCCTTTTCCAGCAGCAAAGCTGCCTCTTGTTACACCCTGTCTTGTTCAGACTATGGCCCTGCACACTGCTTAAAATGGATGTGTAAGTCAAATAAACCAAACTAATTTAGGTTTGGGAGGACTAGAGATTATCTCAGTTGGTTAGAGGCTGGTGCTAATAATGCCAGTGCTGTGGGTTCCATCCCTACATGGGCCAGTCACTGATGATCCTTGCGGGTCCCTCCCAACTCAGAATATTCTGTGATTTTGTGACTGTGAAAAGGAGAGTTCTATTCCAGAGCTGAATCTTCCACCACCAATCCTGTCTAGAACTGAAATTCTTCTGTTAGGTCCCCTCTGGAGTGGTGGGATCACACAGAGTCAGGTTTATTCCTCTCTTTCCTCCTTCGTGTCCGTGCAGAGGACAAATAGAGCTTATTTCTTTCTCCCTATCACCACGACCCCTGAGCTTTTTTTCTTTGCTTTCCTTGCCTTGTTTCTGCCCCAGCCAACGAGGAGGGCACCATCACCATCACTGGCCTGAAGCCTGAGACCACCTACTTGGTGAGGCTGTCTGCAGTCAACGGCAAAGGCGTGGGGGAGATCAGCCCGCCCTACGAGTTCAAGACACAGCCAGTTCGTAAGTGAAGCCCAGCCCTCCCTCTGCCCCCCTGCTCACCTCGCCCTCAGCCTCTCCAGGGAATCTCTGCCATGCATGGGATGACACCTCCTCCTCTCGCAGACCTGGCTGCACCCTCTGTGCTCGTGGGGGTTTGGGATGGCTGATTAAAAATCACCTTGGGAGGGAGGAGGCAGAGGAGCTGTTTTAGCTGCACTGGTTGGGCCCTGGGTTGCCAGCACAGACTCGGTATTGCCAGAGAGAAGGGACTGTGTAAGGAGGGTTTGAAAAAGGAAAAGCAGTTGAGGAGGGTGCTGGTCCCACAGAGTGTGATGATGGCACTGTCACAGGGCAGGTTTCCTTTGCAAGTCAGAAGTTCACTTGTTCACCACATCCAGGCCATGAGCTGGGGAGGGAGGGGGGTTCTCTTTTCTGCACATCCCTGTTTTAGGGTGCTCATCCATGAGGGGATTCCACAGCCTCTCTGTGCTGTACCTGGGTAATCATCCAGGCCAGGCACAGAATGTGGCCCAACACTGTCCCTCCTGTTCCAGCCAAGGCTGAAAGTGGCAGGAATTCAAAATCAGAGTTATTCAAGATGGGAAGGAGAGAAAGAGAAAGAAAAGGAGTAGGGTGGGCTGGGGAGATGTGGCAAAAGCAGGCAGGGGAGAGGTGGTGGTTCCTTGTTCTTCTTCCCCGTTCCCCTGCATCCAGACCTTCAGCCTGTTCTTCTTCCCACCATCACACTCAGACCTCTGTCCCCGTTCTGTGGCTCTTCTGAAACCCCTCTGAACTCAGAGCAGTTCCCAGCCCATCAGATGCATGTTTGGAGGCCCCTGAGCTGTGCATGGTCTTGGTTTTTGTCTGCCACCTTCTCCCTCCCCGGAGCTGCCGAGCGGAGCAGAGTGAGGCAGGACACGTGTGGTGTTTGGATTTTCCAGCTCCATGTTCTCTGTTTCCTCTTCTCACATCTTCTACATTTTTTTTTGTGTGTGTCTATCTCTTTTTATTTTTTTTGGTCTGTGTTCCATCCATGGATAAACTGCAGGCATCCCTCACCCACGTAAGTGCTCTCTGCATTTCTCTCACTCTCTTTTTTTTTGTGTCTAGAGTGTTCCTCTAACATACAGAACATTAGCTTTTAATTTAGTGCCTTTTTCCTCTCAGGGTCTTTAGAAATGGAGTAACTGGTAGTGGCCATTTCCTAACAAGACTGACTCTAGAATAGTCACCCTGCCCTGGGTGATGCTGCTCTTTTTTAGAACAGAATTAGGGCTTAACATATTTGTCTTTAGTGCGAAGCATGCAACTGAAACATTTAACATAGTGATTGTCTAATAATAATAATAGATAGAGTGCTGACTACAGACTGGAGTAGTGGAAGGCTCCATATTTATGAATCCATTAAAAATTGTTTAATTTTAATAAAATATAGATAATTCAGGGAAACCAAAGAGGAAGGAGTTTTAACTAAACTGTAGATCTGGTTTAGACCAATGAAGAGCCAAACAAAAACTTCTGAATTTTTAATATCTTGCAAGAGAAAAAATTCACATTTTTTGCCTCTTCTCACTAGTAATTTTTACCATGAGTAGTCTTTGGACAGTCTGCCAGCACTTGTGTAGATTGTGCACTTCAATAAACCTCATACTAAATGATAAAAAAAGAGCATGTTTCCCCCTTGCCAATGCCAGGAGAGTCAGAAATGTGATGGATGTGTTTAATTGTCAGTGAAACCTGGGTGCTCCACAGCTTTGTGCTCTTCCAATCAGAGCTAATCGATGGAGCCAAAGGAAACCTCTTTATTTCAGCATTATTCTCTTTATTAACATGTCCTTGTGGTGGACTGCTGTCATTCCCAAGATTACATGGACAAGCTTGGGGAAGCTGCTGTCACATCCTTTGAGATTTCTGAAACTGAAGTAAAAAAAAAACAGGCAATCATTTTTATTTTTAAGCCAAATTCCAATGTTTAAATCATGCCTGTGCTGTTTTTCCTTCAAGATTGTGTTATACAAAAGCTTGGACACAGTGGAGCAGTGAGAGGGTGGATGGATTGATAGTCAGGGTGGGTGAGTGAAGGGACAGATGGACAGACAATTGCAAATTGCAGCAGTTAGAGAGTCACCTGGGAGACATTTCCACAACATATGTGCAGTCTGGGGCCTGGAATTGTGTGGAGCCTGTTAATTCCAGCAGAAGTAATTACATCCCTTCTCTGAAGGTAATCATGGGTAGTGTTACAGCTCCCAGGGTTTGGGGGCCCTCCCGGGCTGGACATATCAGTGATACCCAGGGGAGATCAGGGCTGGGGTGTGCACATCAGTCCTGCAGGAAAAGGGGGGGAAAATCCAATTAAGGAGAGAGGAAAAAGACCATTAAAAGCTTTGTTTCAGCCACACCATCAGATCTGTCTGCCAAGCCTCGTGTCCATCACTTGGGGACAGGTACGTGGCTTTGAGGAGCATTAAATCACATTTGTTGTGGAATCTTTGAGCTGCCAGTCAGTCCATAGCCCCCAGCTCTGCTCCCCTGTGGGGTAAGTCCCAGCTCCTCTTCCTTCTTCATGGGCTAAACTGTATTTTTCACTGGCGAATTCCATTCTGCTCTTCCAGGCAGGTTCCCAGCCCTGAGCCCTGGGAGCACGGGGTTCTCCTCTGGCTGGGTTTGAAACCAAAACATCTTCATGTGCAAAACCCCAACCCAACACATCAACACCAGAATAGCCCCCAAATTCCAAATACCTTCACTCTCACGTGACAGGAATATTTGCCAGGAATCCCTTCCCCTCCTCACCTGCCTTTCTCTTCCTTTAGCAAGTCCTGCTGCACCCACCTCCCGTTTAGCAGAGAGTGAGTATGGCAGAAGGGGCTGGCTTTGCTCTGCATGGTCTTCTCACTGGCTGTGGTGCAGTCTGCCTAACATCATCCCTGGGTGTTTTCCTGACACCCCTGGGTGTTTTTCCCTGCTTTTCTCTTATTTCCCCCCTCCCCCAGGTCTCTCTCCACAGGGCTGCTCTCCAGCCTCTCAAGGCATCTGATGTACCCCTCTCTGTCTCTCTGGTTCTTTGGGGTCTTGGAGACAGGACAGTGATGATAATTCTTTAAAAGCAGAAGATTTTGTGTGCAGTAGTAGAGAAACCCTCTCCCAGCTGGTGTCTCTCCTGCTGTGTTCTTCCCAGGGCTTTGGGAAGCAAGGACATTCCTTGTCCTTCTGTCCTGGCAATCCCTGTATTTCCTGGTGCAGCCTGGGCAGTGCAGTGCTCTGCAGGCTGGCAGCTTCTCTCAGAGCTCCCTCATTTCCCAAGGTGCTCCCCCTTTTAGAGCTGGTAGTCCTTTTTGCTGCTCTGTGCATGATCCCTGGACGTGGTGCATGGAGGTGGGGAGGAACAGCCAAGTCCTTTCCCTGTGGAGGGAGGGCTGGAAAGCAGCAGCAGGGCACGATCTTTGCAGCCTCTTTAGGTAGCCCACCCCTGCCACGAGGACTCAGGTCATTCTCACTCTCATTAAACCCTCTCTCTCTCCTTTCTGCCCCTTCCCCTCTGTTTCCACAACGTGTTTCACCTTGCCGTGTCCTGTCCATCCTCCGTGTTTCCATAGCAACTCAGCCTCCTGCTGCATCCCAGAGCCCAGGGCCACCGAGTGAGTAGCTGGGAGCTGCTGCCCCTGCCCTGGAGTGCTGCTTGTCGTGCTGCAGCCCTTGCTGGGGGGCATTCAAGTGCTGTATTGCATCCTCCTGGTGCCTGTCCACCAGCAGTGTGTGGTGTGAGCACGGTGAGATCCCAGCATGGTGCCCCTCTGCCCCCTCCTCCTGTCCTTCCTCCAAGCATGTGCTGAAAAATGGAGGATTTAGAAGGGGCACAGACAGGGAGAGAGGTGGGGGGAAAGAAATAGAATTTGTAGTTTCCAGAAGGAGTATTTTCCTGAATGATCTTCTTGCTGCCCTGCCTTGCTCTGTTTTCCCTGAATCCAGGGAGATACAGTTGATATTAAAAGTATGGCTGTTGGATGCTGAAAGAAGAGGCAAATGAGGAGGTAGAATATCTTAGAGGAGAGAGGGAGCTTTGCCCCATCTTGCCACCAGTGCCCTGCTTGCCTTAAAAGAGGTGTAAACTTGCCAAGAAACCCATGTCTGAGGCGGGGAGGATTCAGATTCCCTCAGTTCTTGCCCACCCCTGGTTGGCTTGGAGGATTCAGATTCCCTCAGTTCTTGCCCACCCCTGGTTGGCTTGGCAGCCATTCCTGCTGAGGCTGGGTCAGGGAAGGAGATGTTTCCATGCTGGATCTGGGTAGTCCAAGGAAGACCAGCTGAAAAAGTTGCATGGGTTGATTTGTGCCCAAAATAATCATTTTGGAATGTCTGTTCTGGCCTGTCCAGAGCCCAGGCACCCACCTGCCTGAGTGGATGTGCCCCATGGCTTGACTTTAATCCCTGCTTGGAGCAGATTTGCAGTCAGTGACGTGTCCACAGAAAAGCCCAGCAAATACTTGCAACAGAATCACGAGAGAAATTACAAACCCCCTTAAGGAAGAGCCAGGTTTTCGTGGTGCATATGTGTGTGCTTTGAGCAGCTGATGGTTTCTGCAAGGCCAAATGCTCCTCTCCTGCTCTGCAATAACCCAGTGTCTGTGTTTCTGTGGGTGTGACCTCCGAGCTGGAGACCTGCCGTGGGCTCCAAGCGGAAAATACTAAAAGCATGAAGTGTGTGATTATTCTGGGGGTTGGGATGGATAGGATGGCCAGTGAAAGGAATTAAACCCCCCATAATTATTACTGCATTTGTGACTGGCACATTCTGTGGTCTAACCCATGTCCTTTACCTGCCAGTGACCACAGCCAACGAGTTCCTTCCTGCAGGATATTTGATTTGTCCAGAGTGCCAAACCCCAGCTCCTGATGCACTGCAGTGTTGGGGGTTCTGAATCGCTGAAGAGCCTTTTTAATTCTCCCCAGACCTGGAGGATGGGGAGGAGAGGGCAAAGGGCAGGGGCTGTAATAATCCTTTATTCCTTAGGAGGCAGAGACTCTGCTGTGGCTGGTCGTGTGTGGGCTTCCCTGGGAGGGAAAACCATGGGTTAATGTTTTGCAGAACGTTTTTGTTCCTTAAAAAGAGTCTCTACCCAGAAAAGAGACTGACAGCTAACTTGTGATAAACGTTTTCCACCCTTGTTTTTGGTTTGGGAGCAAGGGGTTGTGTGTGGAGGAGGAGGAGGGGTGTGGGGTTTTTAAGGACAGAAGTTTCCATTGTCCCCCACGTTGAAGTTCAGCTTTTTCTCCTGGCCAGAGGCAGGTCTGCCCCTCTCCCTGTAATTTGTGGACAGGCTCACTCTGTGCAAAGAGCAGCCACATTTGTATGCTGGGCTGTTCTGCAGCACAGCAATACATGATATTCAACAGCAGAAAAAGAGCACGGGCACAGGGCTGATGCTCTTGTAACTTTGCATCATTTAATTACTGCTGCTGCTGCTGAATGATCTGGGGTTTTACCCTGCCCTGCCCTCGGTGTCTCAGAGAGTGAAACCAAGAGCAATTAGAAAGTGAGAGCTGCTGGGTGGCATCAGGAAGTCGGGAATTGAATCTAATGAAGCTGAAGAGTTTCTTCACTGGCTTTAGTGAGTTTTTGACTTGATGTGATCAGTAGTGTATGGGAGATGTCTGGAGTCACGTTAAGAGGTTAAGGAACATGTGTCTCCTTGGAATTAAGTCCTCTGAGTTCTGTACCAGTGGCAGTAATGAAGTTTCTCTTGCAGCTCTCTCCACTGAAGAATCTGGTGTGGCTTGCACTTGAAAAAGTGGGTTATTTTTCAGATGAGGTACTAACATCAGTGTTTCTTCTATCCAATCTCCTGGTTTCCAGAATCTGTAGGAACTTCTGCCTTATTTAGTAGATACTGGCCAAGGGGTTCAACTTGCAGGATGAGGGAGGTGGAGGACACTGAGCAAGACACATGTGTGATATTTTGTACTGCTGATTTTGCCCTTCATCTTTAACTAAAGCCCTCTCTCCTGAGGACTTGATCTGACAGGCAACCTCTCTTGCCTGTTTGGAAATCTCATGTTTCCTCATGACCAGAAGACACTCATTGCCCTTCCAGGCCCAGTAAACTTCCCTCCTTCACGATGCACCTGCCTAGAGCTGTGTGAGGCTGTATTTATAACTGGAGAGAATGGATTGAGAGCTTAGTTGTAACAAATGGATTTTACATTTCGTACTATCAGGTTTTTTTTCCCCTGGTAATGGTGTGTCCTTAATCTTGTCAGAGAACAAGCACCCAAAAGATTAAGGGTTTAATTCTCTATACATCAAATTAGTGGGGAAGTACCAGAGCACTGTGAAGTCTCCTCATTAAGATGAGACAGAGGGATGAGCATGAAAAAAAATGCAAGTTATAAAGGAGAGAGTAATTTAGGAAGGGAAGTGGAGCATGGACTCGGTGTGTGCTCCTCTGTGACACCTGATGTTGTGCCATTCCCCTGTCACACACTGCACTTCTTCATCTCTTCCAGCACTTGCTGTCTCCCTTGGGCCAGCTTGGTAATTAATTTTCCCTCCCCTCAGTGACAGAACCCCCCCTGCACACCCCAGAGCTCGGGCACCCAGTGCAGACTCTCACTGATGAAATTCCAGTTGCAGCTCCTTGGTGGAAAGCTCTGGCCTTGGAAACGTTCACAGCCAGCAGGTTTTTCTCTCTTGCAGTTGTTGTTTAGGAAGACACGTGTCCTGCAGAGGGGAGGACAATATTAACAATATTCCCTTTTTCTTTCCAACAGTCTTGTGGACTCCTCCAGCATTTCTGGCACACACTCTGCAATAATTTTTGCTCCTTTGTTCTTTGCCATGGTATCACTAAGCAGTGACGCAGCTGTGCCTAACCCAGGTCATAACCCAGTGCTTTCTGTGGTTTAATACTCTTATTTTCCAGGCGGTTTTTACTGTCTTCCCCAGTGTTTCTGATATATACTGGCCGATTTGATTTTTTGCTCCTGTTTTATTTAGTCTGTAATTCTGTTGTTGATTTTTTTTTCCCTTGCCCATTGTTTACATCAGTTTTTTAATTTTTTTGTATTTTCCATGTGACCTCCTCCACTTTCCTTTCAACCAAATCATGTGCGTGCGTATCATGTGAATTTGTCATGTGGCTTGCATGGTGCTGCTGATGTCGTCCTCGCTGGTGAACAGAAGGTAAAGCACTTTGTTCTGATTGGTTGCCTAGATTTGGGGTGAGGATAATTCCCCTCTGGTCGCCCCGACCAGGGAGCTCCAAATTCCGTCACTCCCACGAGCCCCTTTTGGAGGAGTCGCTCATCACTTTTGCCTGCATGTGAAGGACTCAAGTTCTGCACTGAGCTGGGAAAAACCAAAACAGCAAGGCAAAAATGCCATGGCTCAGTCATTTGCTTCTGCACCCTGAGGCCAGGAGGGCTCTGCCACACTCTCTGTGATGAACACCAGTGGCCACAATCCCTCTGTGCCCCTCAGGGTGCCAGCCACAGGCTGGGGTTTGATGGGGGTTGTGGCAACACCATCTCCCCTGTGGCTTTGGCAGCACTTTGACCCTGTACAGCACACACTTATAGAGGTGGATACATGTGTATATACACACCTTCACACTGTACATGCTCAGCAGCCTTCCAGAAAGAATCCTAAATTCTCTATCTCTGAGATTATTGGGAATTTACGTCACTTTGAGATTTAAGAGAGAATTTTTCCTATTGTGAGTAAAACTTCAGCAGAGCTAGAATGGGAGCCATGCTATAAAATACTGTATCTATACACTATTATATATATATATCATGCCATATATAGCATTTATACTGTAAAACAGCACCCACAGACTCCATGGTGGGAGCTCCACCTCACGCAGTTTCCATCAGAGGTGCTGCTGCACCTTCCTTGCTGCTCCACCCATGGGAGCCTGGCAAGGGTTTAACCCAAACTCATGTCACAGTAGCTGCTGGTCTCCATGAAATCAAGAAGCAAATGACTGACCCCTGCAGCTTTTGGAGGTGGCCTCAGTCCCCAAGTGAAGTTTGTGGCAGTGAAAACAGTTTCTGCAGCGTTGGGATTTCTACAACTTCACTTGATGCTCTGCATAACCCGAAGGGGAGGAGGGAGGGAGGCTCTTCTGCTGCCCCAGCTGAACAAGGGACTGTGAAAACCAATTGGCTTTTTCAGAACCTGTGAATTCTGACCTCCCCTTATTGCCTTGGACAACCCAGGAGAGGATTTAGGCTGGGATTTGCCAGGAAAACAAAACTAACACCAGTAACCTTCCCACATGACTGCATGCACGGAGGAAACCCCTCTTCCCCGGGTCTCTGCCCTCTCTGGTTGGACTCCAGGAGGGTTGAAAGACTTGGTTGTCTCGTTTTTGCATGTTTTTTTGTTCCTTCTTTTTGACTGTTGGTGTTTTGCTTCTCTTGTGTGCATTCTGAAACCCCCTGCCCTGTTCTTCCTCAGTGTGTTTCCCACTCGTGGAGACTCTCCCTGGCATCTCTTTCCAGCTGTGACTCTGCAGGTCCCAGTCTAGTCCTATTTACATGATGGTCAAAGATTGCAGAAATCAGCTCCTTCCTTGTTCCTGTGTGGCAGAAATTACCCTCACCAGCAGTCTGAACTCTGAGCACAGCAAGGATGCAGGATCTTACCTTGGTGCCGGCTGGGCAAGGATTTAAGCTCAGCCTGACGTGTCTGGTAACCAGTTTGAGCTGCTTTCCCAGGTGGGCAGAGGAGAGGTGTGATAAAAGGAGTCTCACCTGCACTGCTGTCCCTTCTGGGTCCAGCACACACTGAGTGCCCTGGGACCAGGGAGACATTTGTGCTGATTTCTTCATATTCTCCTCCCTCCCCACCTGAAGTTTTCCTGCACTCCTGGTGCTTGTGGCACCCCCTGAAAACCAGGCAATAATAAAACCAGCTTCTGAAACCCAGCTGTATTAGGGAAGCACTGAATGTAAACTGAACAGTGCAAGGATAGCAGGAACCATTTACTGCTGCCCTGCAGCAGGAGGTTATTGGTGCTAATGGCTTAGCAGGAGTGGATAAAAGCCCATTTGGAAATGTAATGTCCCAGAGCACTGTCCTCAGCTCCCCTCACCCCATGGGTGGGAGCCAGCAGGTAGTGATTCAGCTTTGGGAGCCTGCAGGACAGTCCTTATTTCCTGCACAGTTGATCTGATTGTTTCTGAGTTCCCTCTGGAGCCCCGGGAAGGGCTGTGTGAGCTCCCCTCGGGATGTGAGCCCTGCCAGGGCAGTGCCAGCATCACCAGCACTCCAGGCAGGGACTGTCCTGCTTCCTCAGCACGGGATGACTCCTTCCTGAGAGTTAAAACTGCTTGCTGGGAAAGGAGGGCACGTCCCTTGGCTTCTCCCCCAGGTCCTGTGGGTGCAGTTTGGCTCAGGCTGAACCCCAGCGGTGTGGGAGGTCCTGCATCCCTGCTCCTGCAGCAGAGTGGGTGTCAAGATGTTTGGAAAATGATGACCCAGAGGAAGTGTGGCATGTTTGCTCTCACTGAGCCAAGGAACCCACGTTCTGTGGAACATCAAGGCTGGAAAAAGCCCCTGAGAAGGGTGGAAGGGGCAGATTTCTGCTGGGTGTAAGTGGGAGATCCCCAGGCATGAGGCACCCCCTGTAATGCTCTTTGCTTTTCAGCCCCGTGCTGTAGGGAGGATGCATGTCTGTGAGCATGAGCTGCTTCTCTAACCTTCTGGTGACAACCTTCTCTCTTCAGCTACTGACATTTTCACTCATTGTAGGGCTGCTGATTCTGCTGGACTAAACTTTTCCCACTAAACTTCTTTCTCCTTTGTTTGACACACTAACCCATTTTTAATTTTACAGCCCTGTTATATCTGGATCACATCCACCTGCTTAGGAGAAATTAAATGCCATGTAATTGTGGAGAGAAAACTGAAGTATTTTCACCAGGGCTTGCACTGCTCCTCCTGTTGGGTCTCAGCCCTGAGGAGTGGTCAGTGTTCTCCTCTTTGAACAGGATGTTTCTCAGAGCAGAAGTTAATTTAGGTACTGGGGAAGGGAGGAATCAGGAGCTAGAAATCAGGCAATTCAAAGTGAAGGAAAGGTTCAGCAGAGAAGGTAATTAATCCTGGGAATGGCTGTGTGTAAAGTACAGCAGCATGTCTGACATTTAAAATCAAGAACGAGCATCTTTTCAAAGGATGTTCCTCTTAGTCTTGGTGCTCAATCACTGGAAAAAAAAAAGATCTATCCTGTGTTAGATAAAAGGTCAGATTCTGTAAGTACAGTGTTCCCTTAGCACTCCAAATTCTCTTTACTTACTGCTAATTATCTCTCTGAGGTGGGGATGGCAAAGAGCCCCGAGGAGATGCTGCTCTTGCACTGCCCTGTTGTCAGTGAACCCCAAACAGGGCAAGTTGAGAACTGCAGAGGCTCAGTGGCCATGGATTGTTCCCAGTTGTTACTGGGAGCTGGTTTCTTGTGTCAAAAACCCTATAGACCCAGACATTTGGGTTTGTTTAATTATTGGTGAATAACCAGTGTTGCTGCAGAGCAGCTTCTCCCACTCAAATCAGCTCAACAGTCAAACCCCATAACTTTGTGGTGGTTGGTTTCCTTTTAGGATTGAGGAAAGGAAAAGCAAAATACAATTGCCTGGTTAATCTGATATGTCCCAGGGCGAAATCCAGCTCTGGAGTGTCCAGCTTGTATGTGGGAGCCTTGGGATGGGGGCAGAGGCAGAGCAAGGATTTGGAAAAGCCAAATAAAACCTGGGAAAAGGGAGCATTGCCTCTGTACATCTTTAAGAGAAGTTGCTGTGCTGTGAAACACAGTTGGGTGTGTGTCACATCTGGGTATCCATGGATGGTGATTGCCTTCTTGGAGCAGCTGGGATGTTGGAGCATGTGACAGTGTGACAGAAAATGGAATTAATCCTAAATTAGTGTGTCAGTCCAGGTCTTGCAGTTTTCTCATTGATATTTCACCGAAGAAAATGTGCTCAAATCCTTTCTTTGGCCAGGAAGGGGGGAGAGGGGAGGGTTTCAGATTACTAATGAAGATCAACTTTTGAATTATATTGGAAGATTAACCTTTCTCTGGCCAGCCAGAAATGCATGTGCTTCCCATTAGGGGCTGAATACAAATCCAGACAGAGCAGATACAGAATTGAGGATGGGTTTTGGGTTGATCTTAGTACAACTGGCTTCTTATTTCCTTTCACTTTTAGTAGTATTGAAAAGAAATAAGTCTTTTAAAAAGTTTTACTCTCAACAGGCAACAGGCTGAGCTTTAAAAAAAGTCACAAATGTTACTTCAGTGTCTGACTTTGCTCTCAGGTGCTCCTCCTGAGGCTCTTGGGTTGCAGGTCTCGCCGTTGCAGAGTTCTGGCATCCTGGGGCTGAAAACCTTCAGGAAGGGTGTTTGGATTCAAGGTGCAGCTCGTTTGTCAGGGATGGGTTTGCTCAGTTTGCCCAGTTCCAAAGGTGTGCAAATGGGGGATCACACAACCTGTGGATTTGACTTTGTTAGCAGAGGAATTGTCCTTACAGAGGAACTGAATTAAAAAAATAAAGCAGTTTTGGAGCCGTGGGCTGCAAGGCCGTGGTTGTAAATCAGTGTGCCCTGCAGAAGCAGATGACTTCTCCATTTTCTGCTGATGGCAGGGGTGCAAATTGGGAAATTACAGCTTTTTTTATTCTTTTGAAAGTGGTTCTTACAGAAGAGTGAGGGGGTCTAGTTCTCTCCAGCCTCTACCCACTGTGACAGTGACACCAGGGCTGAGGGAGAGGTGCTGTGGGATCCTGTGCTGGTTCTCCCACACTCATGGCCTTTTTCACTCAGCCTGTGATTGCAGCACACACAGAAAGGGGAGCTTGTGTTGGTGAAACAAACACACGGCGTGTCTGGCTCAGGATGACTCTGGTCCCCCGAGGGTAGTGAAGGATTCCTCTGATTTTCATGAGAGCTTTCTCCCTGATGATTCTTTTTTTTTTTAAACAAATAAACCTCAATCCCCCCTTGTTTCAGGGGAACCCAGCGCTCCCAAACTGGAAGGGCACATAGGAGAGGATGGGAACTCCATCAAAGTGAACGTTATCAAGCAGGACGACGGTGGCTCCCCCATCAGACACTACCTGATCAAGTACAAAGCTGTAAGTATGACACACCCCAGCCTGTCCCCTGCTCCCTGTGCAGGCAGGCAGCCCTAAAGCTGGGATCTTGGAGGCTAGGCCAGCGTGGGAATAGAATGGGGCTGGTAAATTAGGCCATGCCTGTGTTAAGAGGTAAATCTGTGTCACTCAGATGATTTAAATTTGACATACTAAGATATGTAAGAACACTCTCGAAGTGCTTTGTAAGGCAGAGAGGTAGAGAAGTTGCAGCTTTTGCCCCCATGAAAGTGGTCCAATGATGGGGCAAAGATGAGAGGAGGAAATGAGGGATTTTCTTCAGGTGTGGTAATGCAGCAAATGGGATTCTGGGCAGGAAAGAGGCTGCTGTGGTATCTCTCATCCTCTCCACTTAGAGAGGATGTTCTCACAGAATAGCTGGGGTTGGAAGGGTCCTCTGGAGATCATCCAGTCCAAGGCAGGGTCAGCTGGAGCAGGTGACACAGGAACACATCCTGGTGGGTTTGGGATGTCACTGGCACCACTGAAAGGAGTCTGGGACCATCCTCTGACACCCCTGGGAGATACTGGTGTGGATTGATGGGATATGAATGTGCCGCTCCGCAGTAGCTGAGGGTTGGTGCTGAAGCCTCCCCACTCCCAGCGCTCTCAGAGCTCCCCAGGCTGGCTGCTGACCCTGGGCTGTGTTTCCCTGCCTGTCCCTGCCCTGCAGAAGCACTCCCAGGAGTGGAAGCCGGAGATCAGGCTCCCATCAGGCAGCGACCACGTCATGCTGAAGTCTCTGGACTGGAACGCGGACTACGAGGTCTACGTGGTGGCAGAGAACCAGCAGGGCAAGTCCAAACCCGCCCACTACGCCTTCAGGACGTCTGCCCAGCCCACTGTCATCCCAGGTACGCCTGGCACAGCTTTTCCATTGTTTTCTGCTTCCAATTAATGCACCAGTGCTGCATCCTTTAATGTGCCTGAGTAACCCTGACAACTCGCTTGCTTCGAGCCCATCGATCACGGTTGGTTCCCCATCCAAAGCTTAGTTCTGGCCTGAGTGTACATACCTGTGGTCCTTGTTCCAGTATGTACAGCAGCAGCAGGGAGTGCTCCTGACAAACCCCTGCCTCACTGTTCCCAGGGAATGTTGGCTTTTTCTGGCTCGGGATTGCCAGGGGAGACTTTCTGAGCTCGGAAAGTGGGGGTCCCGTGTAAACTCTTTAGCTCTGCGGGGCAATCTGTAGTCACAGCGCAGATTCCCTCCCCCCAAATCTGCTCTGGGCTTGCTTTTACTGCTTGTTTGTCCATCCAGCTCAGCCTTTGGAGGAATAAAGGCATAAGGAGGTTTGCTAGTGGTTGGGAGACAGTGAAAATCTTTTTATTAAATGCAATGGAGATCAAATGACAGCACCCATTTAATGTTGGGGAGGGAATTAGGACAAATAACTAAAAAGCATTAGAATCCTGCTGGAAGCTCTTGTTTCAGACAGACTTTACTTATTAGTGTGCTTAAAAAGCGAGGTTTAAGGACAATTGTGTGAAAACCAAGCCAGAACTATCAGCTGGGCTGCAGGAACTGAGCAGTTTGCAAGGTGTGGAAAGGCCAGTCAGTATTTCTTTTCTACACATGGACATTTATAAAGAAAAATGGGTGGGGGAAACCCATACAAAGCAACCAAAACCTCAGGATGGAATTGCTGGGCTACCTGTACATGAAAGCTCTGCTGGTTAAAGATAAGGGAGTTAAAAGATCTCCTAAGTCAGGTCCTCAGTGCACAGCCAGAGTTCATGGCAGGATTGGTGCTGACAGTCCACACTGAGGGGAATGATTTGATTCCATTCTGCCTTCTGGATGAACTCAGTCTCGTGTTTTTTCTTCAGAACAACTCTTTTCTTTCCCTTGCCCTGAGAACTCAGCCCTTGCTCTGCCCCCTCCTTTGCCCACTCCCTGCCTGGCTGAGGGAACAGCTGAGACCTTGTGCAGTGGGAATGCTGAAATCCCGTGGGTTAAGGCAGAAGATGATTTGTTAAGCATACAAATGAGTGACCCAGTTGGGCTGGGCTGGGACAGTGTGTGGTAGGGAGGAGGAGGAGGAGGGAAATAGGGCCAAAGAGAGACTGGGGTGTGGGGGTGTGTCTGAACAAGGCTGTAGTTTTGGGTGGAAGAACCCTCAGTAACTCACTCAGCAACTTACTCTCTGATTCTCATTTTCAACAGCTCTAATACTTACCCCCCTCACACATTTGAAGGACAACTGTGGCTGATGTGGCAGCAGAGAGTGAGGGTGGTTTGGCACAGGGTGCCCTGAGGCCAGCTCAGAGCTGAGCAGCCAAGCAGCGAGGCTGGAATGCCCTGGGATGTGTCCCCCCAGTTAAGTTCCGAGCACTGACCAGCGTTTCTGTTCCACCACAGTCCTTTGTGTGCAGCCACTGTTGATTTTCTCGTGCTGGTGTTTTATTTTAGCCCCTGTCACACACCTGATGGGACAGCAGAGCTGCAGGGACAGCTGGGGGGTGTTTCAGCAAAGTCTGGGGTGCTGCTGGCTTGGGTTTTTGGGAGTGCAGAGGTGCTGCAGGATTGACCCACCAGCTGGATGCAGCTGTTTCTCAGGAGGTGCTGGTAGAGCCCTTGTGCAGTGACATGATTAGGGCTGGGTTTGTGACTGTGTCTCTTGGGGTTTTTGCCATTTTGGCCTTGCAAGGTGTTTCCAGACCCTTCAGTTCCCTGAGCTGATCCCCAAACTAATGGGAGAATATTTTCAGGGAGCAGGTTTTCTGCTGCCCACGGGCTCTAGTGCCAGACTGCAGCAGGGAAGAGGCTCTGGGTGTTCCTTCCCTTCCCTTTGGCTCCTCTTGTTGTTTTCCTGGCATTTTGCTTTTGCAGTTTGCTTTCAAAAGGAGCAATGCAGGGCAAGTCAGAGCCAGTCAAAGCTCTGACATGGCTTTGGTAGCAATAGCTGGAATTCCCTGCAGACCAGATGTGTGTTTATCCTGGAGAGTCCTTTGTTACCCTCATCTGTACAGTGTGGCTGGGAGGAGAAGGGGACTGTTACCAGTAATAATAATAATAATAATAATAATTGCACTGGAGTGGTTCTCAAGCAGCTGAAGGGATCAGTCAGTGGATTCCTGAGACCTTGGTGCTTCTCCAGGGTTTTCAGTCACCTGGACACATCCAAGTCCAGGCTTTGGGGCAGGGCTTGGCCAGGCAGGTGGATTGTCTGCTCCACAAAAGCTTTTCTTTCCTTTCCTTTGTACGTGTCAAAGGCAGCGTTGTCCTTTCAAATACCAGATAACCATTTTCTTGTGTTTCTCGCTGAGCCTTCTGTTCCATCAGTTTTAATCTCATTTGCCTGCAAACCCCCTCAGCCCTGCCTTGGACCCTGCTCTGCAGCTTTGGGCTTTGCTGAGCTTCTGCCCCAGCCCTTTTGTTGTGAATGTGCTGATCCTTGAACCCCCTGAGCCATTTTAATTTACGAAGTTAAATAGACCTTGGATTCTTATGTTTTCTGTATTTATGACCTAATTTTTTTTATCTATTTTTCTCTCTTTCTCTCTCTCTCTCTCTTTCTTTTTTTTTTTCTTCTTTCTCCTCCTTTTCCTCCCTCCCCTCTCCCTTTCTCCCCCTCCCTTACCCTTTCCTATGTCTGTCGTCATACATGTCACCTTGGATCTCACGGGACACATCCACGCTTGCCACATGCACCAAATTTGTTTTTAAACAACCATATTTTCCCCTCCTGGGAACCATTGTCTGGCACCTGCAGCGACCTTGGGAAGTCCATCAGCGTCGTCCTCCTTTGTTTCATTGCTTCTCTCTGCAGTGACTCTGCTTTTGCTCTGTTAGAAACTTAAAAGAGGAAATAAAATAAAGCAATATTTGCTTGAAAAGGTCCCCACCAAGGTGTGAAAGCAGATAACTTTGCTTCAGAGGATCATGTCAGTTCAGAGAGAAAAAAAAACCAACAACACAGAACACTTAAAAATGTTTAATTTGAAAGAGTCAGTATTTTGTAACAAGGAAAAAAAAAAGGTTTAAGCCGAGTTTTTTTTTCTCTTTAACATTTTTTTTTGTTACTTGTAATGAATTTGCCCTTTTTAATGGATGTAAAGAACGAAATCTTTGGCGTTGTTTGCTCGCTGTTTCCATCAGAGGAAGGTACAAAGTGACAGCCTTTTAAGAGTCTGCTTTTTACCGATTTCTCCGCACATCTGGTGCTGATCGTCACTGTCTTGTGCAAAAAAGCTTTCTAAAGGCCCAGCCACACGTCTGAGCCCGCAGACTGTAACGGGAGGAAGAAGATTGGTCCAACCTGGGGGTCCCAGGGGGGTGTTGGGCACGTGGAGTCCAATCTCTGCCCATCCGAAGGCTCTGCTGAAGTGCTGACTTAGAAACGTGTGGTGGGATTGCACTGAAGAGGTTCCTGTTTCCCTTCTCCCCTCTGGTTGAGCCCCTGGAGCCCCCTGGGCACACAGAGCTGCCCTGGATGCTTGTCTAACACCTCCTGGTTCCCAGCCTCACACAGATCCCTTTCCCTGCCCCTTTAACAGCGAAGCTTAGTGACCTGACCAGCTAAATTATCATTATTGTTGTGACTACTGATCCTTAATAACGTTCCTGGTTAACTGTGCACGTGACTCTGCCAGGCAGGGTTAATCCCTGGTGGGCACTGGGTGTTGCATTTCTGCTTCTGAACAAATTTCAGGTGACTTTTTTTTATTCTTTGCTCCTTATTTAAAACAAACAAAACAAACAAAAACCCCCCTCCCCCCCAAAAAAAAACAAACCCACACCAAAAAAAACCAACCCAACAACAAACCCAGAGCCCCTCATGAATTTTCTTGCTGGTAGGAAATCCTTTTGGCTCCAAATCTCTTCTGTGAATGGGATCTCTCCTTTCTGAGTGGGCCTGAGGTGGCCAGGGATGAATTGTTGACTCAGTTGTTGAACTGTCTGTGCAGAATGTCTCAAATACTCTCAGTTGGATGGAATTAATCTTTCTAACAGAATTCTTTTAGGGGCAAACAAAACCCTGCTCTGCACATAAAACCTCTGCTGTGTTGATTCAGACCCTGTTCATTATGATCTGTGAACTGCTTTCCTATCTAAATTATAAATGAAAACCTTGGTGCAGGTGTCGCACATAAAAGCCTGTGGATTTCTCTTTTTTTAAAAAAACCCCTCATTTCCAGTGTTTTAGAGTGTACAAAATGTGTTACCTCTTCTGAGGTTACACCTTAGTGGTACTGCAAAGTAACTCACTGCAAAGTGATTACAGCAAAGGAATCCTAACACTAAAAATTGGTGTGATTTCCCCTGAGCTAAGGAAGGTGTGTAGATCTGCTGTCAGCTCTTTGTGGGCCTCCCCTTACCTACAGAGAGAGGTTTTTAGCTCAGGCTGAGATAGATCTCACCCAAGTCACAGTTATTAAAATTATCCTGGATAAACTCTGACTTTACAGCGTGGTGTGGGGGGAGAGCAGCAGGTTCTGCCCAAGGAGAGGTGCCTCAGGCAGGGGGGGTTTGAGGGGCTCCTCTACCAGACAAGTAGGTGAGAGAGCAGTTGTGTGGCTGAAGTTACTTAGAATTAATCCCATATCCAACAGCAGACAGGGATCTGGTCAGCCTGGGGTGTGTGCAGGAGATGGAGGGGCTTGGGGGGACCTGCTGGTGGGCTGAAGGGGCTGGAGGAAAGATGCAGAGGCAGGACACAAGGAATGGCTTCCCACTGCCAGGGGCAGGGTTGGATGGGGTGTTGGGAAGGAATTGCTGGCTGGGAGGGTGGGCAGGCCCTGGCACAGGTTGCCCAGAGAAGCTGTGGCTGCCCCTGGATCCCTGGAAGTGTCCAAGGCCAGGCTGGAGCCACCTGGGGGAATGAGGCTGCAAAACCTCTCACCCCTTCTTCCAGGGAAACTTCAGATTAAACCTGTTGGCATCCACTGAGAACAAAGAGCTGCTCTCCTGGGTTTTGGTTTTTTTGGTTTTTTTTTTAATTCCTTCTGATGCATGAAATGAATTTTTATTCGTTTTGTTTGTACTTCTTTTCTTTTGCCAAACACTGTGGGACTTTGGAAATGCCTGGAATCATACCTGCTCCTCTCCATCCCTTTCTGTCCTTTTGTCTGCCTGTGCCTGAACATTCCCTAGCTGAGACCCCACTAGGAAGACACAGCTGAGCTCTCTCTGAGCTGCAGAAAGGAAAAATCCGTGGGTCATTTTATTGTACACTGTAAAATGAGGGTGTCAGAAAAGTCAGTCTTGCAAGGAAGCTCCTTTTCCATTGGAAAAAAAGAAATAATTTGTAATTAATAAATTCTTCACTTCTTTAGAATGAAGGACTCCAGAAGTTTTTTAATGTTTTGTGTTTCCTTATTTAACTTGTGGAAATGTTAATTCCTCCTAGTCCTGAGAATAGCAAAAGGGGATTAATGGAAAGGTTGAATGTGCTCTGGATCAGGTCAGAAATGTCCAACATCTATTTATTACATGTCCTGTCATACACAGTGTGAGCAGCTGCTGCTCAACAGTGACTGTTTATTTATACATTTCTTTTCTGCACAGAATTGTTTTAGACCCCAACAAACTCTTTAGGGATGTCTAAATGTCAGTTTCCTTAAATAAAACCCAAATTCTGCTATAGAATGGAGTCAGTAGTTCTTAGAAGCATTTGTAAATCAATTTAATTCAATCAGATGTGACGGTCTGTGGAAATGAATAACATACCAGATGCTTTCTGCATTTTATAGCAACAGCAAAATTCCTTTGCAAAATATTATACAGGAAAAAGAAACACAGCACCAACTGCCTCCAAGTTCAAGGGGTCATGGAGGATTCTTAAATTATTCTTCCTTATTGCTGGTCTCTGAAGGATTTGGAATATCAATGAATTAGAATTTATAAAACTCAACTAGCAGAAGAGGCTTGGAAGTTCCTGAAAATTGCAGGACTTTCTTGCTAGCTCAGAAAAAAACCCCAAATGGCAGGCAATTACCTTGGCCCAGTTTGATTGTCTGCAGTGCAAAAATAGCACAAAACCAAGGGCATTTCCCTGCAGAATTGCCCTGGATCTCCCCATCTCAGGGGCAGGGAATGGGCTGGAAAGGAGGGGGAAATGAGGAAGAGGGGGTTTGTACAGACAGAACAGGGTTATTGTGTGGCCATCAGAGCAGAAATGGGACCTCTGGGAGTGGTGGAGCTGGGTGGGGTTTGTTCCCCTGTGCAGAGGGTTCCAGAGTCCCAGGGCAGTGACTCTGCCCCAGGTTACAGCACAGTCACTGTGGCCTGGGAGCTCTGGGTACTTTGGGGATAAAATTCCGTGCGTGATTCCTCAGCTGAGCTCACCCTCCCTCTGTTTCCAGCTTTAGAACCTGGTACCTTCACTCCAGTGAAGGGCCTTTGTTCCACCTCCTGTTCTGCTGCTCGTGGGGCTGCAGTGACCTCAGCCATCCCCTTTTTGAAGTCACACTGACTGAGTTTCCAAGAATTGATGATTTTAATTCTTCCCCCGCGACGGTGACGTTCCCCTGACTCATCTGTGAGTCACAGACAGTGTTGGGGGCAACACACAGAAACCACAGGGCTCTTGAGATGGTTTGTGCCACAGATAATTCCTGCCTTTGAGGGGCCTTTGGCTGGTACTGGCAGGTCTTGGAAGGGAGAGGAAGCAAAGAGCAGGACTCTGGTTTGAGTGGAATTTTCCAGAAGGTGTTTTCTAGCACATGGAAGTCCCAGGATGAAAGATTTTTGTCTCCCTCCAGCTCTGGTGACAGGGATGAGGTGTATTTTGGAGCCACACAAGGAGTTTATTATCCTGTAATCCTGTCTGGGATCTTAGTGCACCTTCAGGAGCCTGCCCAGGAGCTCCTTCCCAGCAAGGAGATGTGGATGAGAAGCTTGACACATCCTCAGCTTTTCCTCCAGGAGCTGATGTGAACAGGAGCACTTTAGTCATTGAATAATTCACACAACAGTCCAGAATACATTAGGAGAGGGAAAATCCATGACCTCCTCCCTCCCTGCACACATCAGAGGGTGTTTAATTCCTTCAGTGATGCAGTTTGCTGCAGGATGCTGGCAGGGGGCTGGGCTGGGCTGGGGGACACGTGTTCTGCTGGGGGGGTTGTGACATCCAGCAGTAAAAAATGTGGTAGAAATGACTAGAATTGCATCTTAATTGAAAGAAAAACCAAAATACTCCTGTGAGTGATGACAACTATGATGCTCTTGTCCAGCTGTCTCGGGAATCATCAGCTCTGTCAGAGGCACAAGCCTTTGCTGAGGGCACAGTCCCATCCTGAGAGGTAAATTAGGTGATGGCTGAGACCAACAGACAGGTTTTTGAGCGGTTTGGTACCTCTAAATAGGTGTTGAACTGTATGAGCCACCCCCCAAATGCTCTGCCTGCAGATGGGCAGCTTGGCAGGAGTTACCCTGAATAGAACAAGGGGAATAAAAAGTGTTCAGGGTGTGATAGAAAGAGCCTGGAAGCTGCAGCTGTGCCTGCTGCTGTTGACAGGCCTGACTCCCTCCCTGTTTCCAAGGGAAGGCTCAGCAGTTTAGGGTCAGGTAGGAAGTTAAACTCCCCTTGCCCTGGAGTTAGTGCTGTGTGGGCAGCTCCACTTTCTGAAAGCTTCCTGTGCCTGTAAGTCAAGTGTGGCCAAACTCAAGCCCTGCCTCCCCTTTTAACCACAGTGCCTTCTCTTCTTCTCTCCTTGGTCCCTGAAGCCAGCAGCAGCCCCACCTCAGGCCTGGGCACCGCTGCCATCATCGGCATCCTGGTGGTGGTGTTCGTGGCGCTGCTGGTGGCCGTGGACGTCACCTGCTACTTCCTCAACAAGTGCGGGCTCCTCATGTGCATCGCTGTCAACATGTGCGGCAAATCCGGCCCCGGGGCCAAGGGCAAGGACATGGAGGAGGGAAAAGCTGCCTTCTCGTGAGTACTGCCCCTCCTGCTGTGGGGACAGCGCTGGCCCAGCCAGCCGCGGCTTCCCCAGCCCTGGTGGGAGGGTGCTGGGAAGGTTTGGGCTTCCTTGTGCTTCCAGGAAGGGGTTTTCTGCATAGTTGTTGCTCTGGTTTTGTCTCGTTGCTGTTGGTAGCCATCAAATAGGTGGCCCAGTGGACATCCCAGGGCTGGACACCCCAGGGCTGGACATCCCGCTGGAGTTCTGTGCCGTGGGGAAGGAGGAGTGACCCCCAAGGAGTGCCCCGTGTTTTTAGCCCGGCGTGTCTGTCGCTCACTGTGGACGTTTGCAGCGTGTCTTTGCAGGAGGATTCCTGTTGAGGGGGGCTCCAATGCCGCTGCCATTCCTTCCTTGCAGGAAAGATGAGTCCAAGGAGCCCATCGTGGAGGTGCGGACGGAGGAGGAGCGGACCCCCAACCACGACGGGGGCAAACACACGGAGCCCAACGAGACCACCCCGCTGACAGAGCCAGAGTATGTTGGCATTAGCCATCCTAGCCCAGGGGCACTGCGGTGCCCTCAGCTGCCCTCATCTCCTGACCACGGTGTCCCACGAGCACAACTTAGGGCGGGAAGAGAGGAAGGAAGGTAAAAAACGTGCCACAGATGTGCCAGTGAGGAAGAGCCTCCTCTCAAGGTTCAGTGGCTCCTGTTGCCAGCACTGGAAGGGAGCAGTGTGTCCCAAAGGCCTGGCTGTGCCAGCCCTGCCCGGTGTGGAGACCAAACACTGGAGGATGCAGAGCAGAGTCAGCCCCGGCTGGCACCGAGTGCGGTGTGAGCTGTGCCTGCGGTGCTGGATGAGACCTGAACCCCTCTGAGAGCAGCAGAGCAGCTGGGCTCTGATGTGGAGGAGGCAGAGAAGTCCGAGGATTCTGAGAGAGGGCTGAGAGGTGCCTGTGAGCTTTGTTCACATCAGGAACTGAACTGGGTCTGCGTCACACGAGCGTGTGAGAAACAGAAACGTGTTGTGTGTGGCTTGGTGAGGGCCTTGCAGGCCTTCAGGGAAACCTGCAGGTAGAAGGACAGGGCCAAGGTGAGGGTCCTGCCCTGGGACCGTGCTGTGTGGTGACAGATGGCACAGGGCTGCAGGCTCAGGGCATGGGCAGAAAGCTTCCCTGGCAGCTCAGGGGGAAGCGCCGAGAGCAAAGTTAGGCTGAGAGAGAAGAATCTCTGCAAGCTGGCAGGTTTCCATTTGCCTCAGACCTGAACCAAAACTCTCCAAGAACAAGCCATTCCTGCAGGTCACATCCTCTTTGCCTCTTTTCTCTCCTAGTTATCCTCACTCTTCCCTCGCTCCCTTTGCATGTCTGACCTCTGAAAAATCTCTGCTCCTCTTGAGTCCCTCTCCACGTTGTGTGTGTGTGTGTGTGTGTTGTAACCAGCTGGTGCTGCTCCACCTCCTCACTCTCCCTCTCTGCCCCCCCTTTCCCTGCTGTCGTTTGGGGGGCTTCATTGTCTCTATTTCTCTTCTGCCCCTGTCCCCCCCGCAGGCACCCCGCCGACACCGCAGCCACCGTGGAGGACATGCTGCCTTCTGTCACCACGGGCACCACTAACTCTGACACTATCACTGAAACCTTTGCCACTGCTCAGAACAGCCCCACCAGCGAGAGCACCACGCTGACCTCCAGCATTGCCCCTCCGGCCGCGGCCGCCCCCGACTCCAACTCCGTGGCGCCCGGCCAGGCCACCCCGGCCAAAGGGGCCGCCCCGGGGCCGTCACCGCCACCCTCCTCCACCCCCAGAGTGGCCCCTCTCGTTGACCTCAGCGACACCCCGAGCTCTGCTCCGGCCGCTAACAGTTTGTCTGCGGGTGTCCTGCCGGGCCAGGGCGCGGTGCTCAGCCCCAGCGCCGCCGCAGACGCCTCCAAAGCGGCGGCTGCGAACAAGCCGGCTGCCCCCAGCCCTGCAAACCTCACCAGCCCTGCAGCTCCCTCAGAGCCCAAGCAGGAGGCCTCCAGCAGCAAGAGCCCCGAGAAGGAGCCTGTGCAGCCCAGCACAGTGAAGAGCCCGACGGAGACGCCCAAGAACCCGAGCAACGTGAAGAGCGAGGCTGCCTCGGGCAGCACCACAAACCCCTCCCAGAACGAGGACTTTAAAATGGACGAAGGGACCTTCAAGACACCAGACATTGATCTTGCCAAGGATGTTTTTGCAGCTCTTGGCACTGCTCCTGCCAGCGTGGCTGGTGGGCAAGCTCATGAGCCTGCTCCTTCCACTGCAGACAGCTCTGTACCCGCTGCGCCTGCAAAGACCGAGTACGGCTGCCTTTACTCTTGTGTTGGTTGTGTGCTGTGTCTCTTGTGCCCTGGTGCTCGTGCTGTGTCCTTGTTGGGTGTTCTCTTAACTAATCTCACTGTTTCCTTAGCGAACTAACTCACCACTGAACCACCAGGGCTTGGCTTGAAAGGTCCAGGAGGAAAGCCAGGAGTAGGCTGTGCCAGGGAAGCAGAGAAAAGCAGCCTGGGAGTTTGTTGGGAATGTGTTATTGCTCAGACTTTTATGCAGCTTTGTCTCTTGTGGGTTATCCTTTTGTGGAAGAGAGCAGAAATAGTTGAGTTTAGTGCAAAGGAAGAGCTTTCCTCAGAGGTGCTGAGTTCCTGCAGGTCAACGAGCACAGCCACCCAAATTCCATCTTCCTGGCAGATCAGTGGAAATTCAAAACTTATTCAGTGCAAGGGCTGGGCAGGAAAACCAGTGCCATGTGGAAGTGTGGAAGCAGGGAACCTGTGGCTTTGTCCCTGAGCTGGCAGAAGGATGAGGCAGTGTGGTGCTGTCTGAGAGGGGAGCAGTGGGGTCGGGGTAACCTGGCAGAGTGTTGGATTAGGGATGAGTCTCCACCAGCCGTACCAGGTCTCCTTTCTGCCTGGCTGATTTACCCAGGGAGCAGCAGCACGTCCCCAGGCAGGGCCACCCCAGGGCCCTCTGGAGAGGATCCACATCCCTGGGCTGAGGTGGGTCTGTCAGCTGCTGGCAGAGCCTGTGGAGATGGTCACACCTCCCTCCCTTCCCATCGTCCGCGTTCCTCTTCCCGCAGCGTGCTGGGAAACTCTGGGACTGGCTTCCCGTAGGAAGAAAAAAGGCTTTTCTGCTAAAAACACAGTCTGTGTGACCAGGGCAGTTGGGTGGTCGAGTCAAATTCCTGTGGGTTTCCCTTTTTGCTCCCCTGGAGCCCCTGCAGCCGAAGCCTTGTCCTGCCTCCTGTTAGCCCAGGGCAGGAGCAGCGAGAAGGATGAATCTAGAGCCAAGTGGAGCTTGGGCAGGGATTGAGGTTGGTTTTACTCCTCTCTGCGCCAGGAAACGCTCCTTTCGCCCTACCAAAGCCAGGTGTTGGTTCCACAGGGATGTTCTGCCTCAGCCTGTGTTTCTGTGCCTCTAAACTCTGCCGTTTTGGTGATTGTTCCCCAGGAAAATCCCAGTAGAAGACAAATCCGAAGCGCAGGTGACAGACAGGAAGAGCCCTCCCGCAGAAGTGAAGACGGTCCCCAACGAAGCCACACAAACAAACGAGAACGAGAGCAAAGCATGATCAGCACCGGCGCCGCAGCGTTGAAATCACAGCCCACACACCCATCTCATTCCTCTAGTGTCTGTTGCCTTTTTTAAAAAAAAAACAAACAAACCAGAAAATGCAGAAATGGGGGGAGGGGGGAATGTCTCTTTTTTTTTTCTTTTATTTTCTTCTCTTCTTCTCTTTTTTTTTTTTTTTGTTTGTTTTTTTTTTTCCTTTTTTCTTTTTTTTTTTTAATATTTCTAGAAAGATTCTATTCGTTGTGCACTTGCTTTTAAAAAGTAATACATGTTAAAAACAGGGTTAAACCCGTAACCAAATCAGGGCTTGGCTGACCCTGTGTATATTCAAGAGAAGCAAAAGTTGCAATACCGTTTGCAATGTGGTTGGGAAGCTCAGAATCAACTAGTCCTAGACAAAAAAAAGAAAAACACAAAAAAAAAAAAGACAAAAAAAAAACCCACAAAAAACAAAACAAAACAAAAAATCAATCAAACAAACCCCCCCCAAAAAAACACAAAAAAACAAAACCAAAA
>JAWWES010000067.1:5440519-5455569 GCA_035583135.1 Lophotriccus pileatus
AAAAAAAAAAGAAAAACAAAAAAAAAAAAAGACAAAAAAAAAAAAGAAGAAATAATCAAAGAGACCCTGTTGTTTCCTTCGTTAGTATAGCAGATATAACCACTGTGCTGCTGGGCACAGCTGGTGCTTAAAGAACAAAGTCCACAATTTATTTTTATACTTTTCAGTCGAGTTTGAAATATGTAAAGCCTCATAAATAAGTTATAATTTCTGTTCACCTTGTATTTGTTCAGTATGCAAAGTGTCTCGAGCCCTTTGTGACTGAATTCTGTTTGCCACGTTAGACATTTATTTGGGGTTTATTATGACCTATTTTGTAGGAAGAATGCCAAAATTGCAGCTTGGGGGGATGTATTTCAATTTGCAGTATTCAGACTCTACATTTCTTTAAAATTTTATGTTAAATTTTTTTTTTTTTGTTTTGCCAACTTTTGTTCTTTCCAGTGTTTACAATTGACAAATATTTTTTTAACTTTTGTTGTGTTTAAATGGATGTGTAAAATAGCTGCCTTTTTTTTTGTTGTTTTTGGTTTTGTTTTGTTTTGGTTTTGTTTGGAAGTCAATCCAGTCTCTAGACTCTAGGGTAGCAGCATGCTTGCTTTGCAAAGGGAGACATTTTTCAAACATGGATGTTTACAGTAGTTGTTTCCCCTTTTATCTTTTCTTAATTATTGTTATTATTATTATTATTGTTATTATTATTATTATTATTTCTTACTGGAGTAAGAAAGAAAAGTGATGCTGGGGTTTGGTTTGGGATTTTTTGCGGGGGAGGGTGGAGGGGGTATTTCAAACCACTTGTCACCGATCAAGGTCTTGATCCAGCAATCCACACAAACACAGAATTGCTGGAGAAAGCCCTTCTATTTTGAAATTTAGTTGAAGTCCCTTGCTGGACCTGGGCCTGACTGCATAAGAGAAATATCATCTCTGCTTTTTTAGGACATTCTCCCCTTTCCTTGGTGGAACCCTCCTGGAGCTCCGAGGAGCAGAAGGGAGGTTGTACAGTTGGGGCTGGTCTGGGCTCAGATGTTTGGCTGCAGCGGTTCCTCCCTGTTGGGGCTCAGTAAATTCCAGTGGCCCTGGAAAAAAGCACATTGAGAAGCAAAGACTCTTTGCCCAAAAGGTGCTGGGCAGGTGCCAGACCCCCCCCAAGCTGCTGGAGGGGCTGGACCAGCTGATCCCTGTAGGTCCCATCCAACTGACCCTTCTTGTCCCTTCCCCTGTGTGTGTGCCGAGTCTGTGCTCTGCAGAACCAAAAAAACCCCACGAAATCAGGAGCAAGTGCTTGCAAATCAGTGTCTTAGGAGCTGGGAGAGGGGGTGTTAAAATCATGGAGGGGGGGGGGCAGCTGATAGTGGCATTTCTCATCAGGAATCATGGAGTAACGCTGAGATTTGGGGGTGAGGAGGAGCTTTGAGCAGAAGGGAGGCAGAGGCGTGTAGGGAGAGACCAGCCCATTGTATAGAGATGTTCCTTCTGTTGGGGTTTTGGTTTTTTTTATTTTTCCCCTCCTTTTTTTTTCTTTTTTTTTTTTTCCTTTCTTTTCTTTTTTTTTTTTTTTTTTTTTTAATTCTACTTTAGATCTGCAAGCTTGTGCACTGTGGGTGCGTGACTATTTTAGTGTGAACCGTGTTTTTTGTCATAGTATTGAAATAATAAAAGCTTCAACATAGTTTGGATGTGGAAGGTGTAGCGCTAGTTCAGATTTGAAGAGAAAAAAAAAAAGAAAAATATTCAGGAATTAAACAAACAAACGAAGAGAGAACAACTCTTACAAAGAACAGAAGCCTTTAAATGAGAAAACCAACCCGAGCTGAGTGTGGTTCTGTGGTGAGGAGCAGGAGGATGAGGGGGGTTTGGAGGCTGCAGTTGGCTCAGGTCAGTGGAGCCACTTCCATGCCTGTGTCCTTGGAAGGAGTGCAGTCTGTTCCAGCAGCATCACATCACTTCCAACTGTGGGAAATAATGGTCTTGTCATTTGCTAAGTGTGGGGTTTTTTGCATTCTTTCCTCAGCTCCTGGGGTGCCCGTGGGGGATGGCTGGAGGTGCAGGCCTAGACACTGGTGCAGGACCCATCCCGGGGGGATGTGGGGGCAGATCCCAGCCTTGCATGACCCATCAGAGCAGTGTCGGTGGAACTGGGGGAGAGTTTGGCTCACAGTCCTTAGGGTTGCTTTGTTTTCCCGAGAAACCCGCCCGTAAAGGGCAGCACAAAAAGCTCCCGTGGCAGGGGGAGCAGTGGGTGAGCTCAGCCTGTGTGATCCCTGCAGAGTTTGGGCTGGCTTTTGTCACCTGTGGTGTTGTAGCTCCCCCAGTTGTAACCCCTGAAAGCTGAGCTGGCAGGACACAACCTCAGTGCCCCGTGCCAGCCACCAGCGCCTGCGGGGGAACACGGGGAGAGCTCCCACCTGGATTGGTTCTGTTGGGAAAGGACCAGCTCAGAGCCCGCTCCAGGCTTCCCTGCCCTGGCTGACACCTCTAGGAGGTCCCACCCCAGCCCCTGGGCGCTGTGCTGGTGTGTGTGTGCCCATCCCCACCCGTGGGTCCCCAGGAGCGCTGACATTGTGCTGCCCATGCGTGAAGGTGACGACGGGCGCGTCCCGTCCTTCAGCTTTCAGAGTGGACTTTTAATTTTCACACTTTTCTATGGAGCCTTCAAACCCCCACGTTTTTCCACACTTAGGCTGTTTTTGATAGTTGTTCTCAGCCCCTCCATTGCCATCCTTCCCCAGCATTCCCTACTTTTGGGGGCCTTCTAATCTTGTTAAAAAAAGAAAAAAACAAAAAATCTTTTTACCGAGTGAAACATCGAGTCCACCTTTATCCCCATTCTCACTGGTGTAAATACTGATACTAACTGAGGATTTTGACTTTGCATTCTGTCAGAAATACTGTGTTCAAATAAAAATTACAAAAAAAGGAAAGCTGCTGCCTTCTTTAGCTGCCGTGCCAGCTCCCACTGCCGGGCTGGTCCCAGCCCCGAGAGCCACACACAGGGTTTGCAACTTCGGGTCTTTGCCCCACGGGATTGATTTCTTTATTTCCTTCAGATAGTGCTTCCATGGCCCCTGTGAAACAGCTTTCCCCTCCTTTCCCCCCCCCCAAAAAAGGCACTTCTGTGTCGTGTGGCTGTGGAAAGTGTGAGGTTTGGCTTTAAAAGTTCTCCTTAACCCGTCCTGAGTTGATTAATGAGGGTTGGATCTATTGAATTTATTTAATAAATGAATTCAATTAAGGGCCTTTTATCCTTTTTCCTAAATTTTAACCAGAAACCGCCAAAATGCCCAAGTTTAATTTTTCTAGTCGGGGGGTTGCAAGGGGTGGGGGAGTCTCTTTACTTTCCCTTAAGAATATTTTCACAAATTCGGGGTTTATTTTCACACATTTGGCTGAAAAAGACTTTTTTTTTAGTTCTTTTCCCTCACTACCCATTGGATATAAAAACCACCAGTTCCTTTCCAGTGGGGGAAACACGAACTGGCCCCAGTCCCTGGTTGTGTCTGAAGGGAGGGCTCTGAGGTTGCCTTTTGTGTTCCTGGTTTAGCAGCTGCTTCCCTGGATGCCCCCAGAGTCTGCTCTGCATCCCGGGCCGGGGTTCCTGGAATCTGTTCCCTGGCTTTGCCTCCTTTCCTGCTGCACCAGGAGCTCAGGTATTCCCCCCTCTTCTCCCAGAGGTAACAGAGGGGCCTGGAGCCTCATTTACTGTCGCTGCACAGCACATGTTCTCCTGTGAAAAGCGGGTTTTCCTTCCCCTGGAGTCGTGGTTCTGCTCAGTGACCAACAACTGACAAATTCTTTACGAGATTTTTGTGTTTCTTCGGCTGTTTTTCAATCCCCAGACCTGCCTTTTAATTCCCATTTTAATTCCTAACTCCTCTCTCCCCCTGTTAAGGCCCTGGCACCCGACTGGCAAAGTCACCCTGGCTGAGTGTGGCAGCTTTAACCCCCAGTCTGGACTGAATTTAGGGTAAGTAATTAGTAATTTGGGGTAATAAGAGCAGGGCTGGGGCGGGTTTAGGCGGGTGGATGGAGATGTTTGTGCTTCAAACACCTTCTTTCTCTTCTTCTTTCCAGACATCATAATTAGTTGGCTTGTAATCAGGTACAAATTGTGAATCCCGTGCATGTGCTTCAGGGCATCATTTGAAGTGCTTTTGTATGGAAATAGAGACCTGGAGCCCTTTCAGCAAAGGTGTGTCTCACCTGTGCAGATCTGCTGTGCCAGCACAGCGGGGCTTTGTTCCCCAGATTTTCTGGGATAACCAATAAAACCCCAGCTTTCTGAGCATCCCAGTGCCAGAGCCATCACCTCCTGGGTGTTTCTAAGTGAACCCCACGGACACAGGGCTGGAAACAGCTTCATTAGAGGGAAAAAAACCCCACCTTTGGGATGGGTACCTGCGTGGGCAGAGCTGGCTGCAGCGGGAGATGTTTGGGTTTGGTGCATGAGGAGGGGGAAAGGGGTTTAGGGGATATTCTGGCTGCAAAGGGGGTGGATGGGGCAGATCTGCTGCCTGTGGACTCAGGGAGCTCAGCATCTGCCTGGCACACAGGATTCCTCCTCCCGGGAGCTGCGGTGGGCTGTGGAAGCAGAGGCAGGCGAACGGAGCTGCGGGGTGTAAATTCAGAGCGAAATTTCCTAATTTCACACCCATCAGACCCCACAGTGACCCGTCCTCGGGCGCTGCTGCCGCTGCCAGGTCACCTGGCTGTGTCTGTGCCGTTCTGTCCCAGACGGCCGCTGGATGTGCCTGGAATGGGAACATCCCGGCGGTGCAGCAGGAGCTCGGCGATGCTCTGGCTCCCTTTGGCGGCCGACAGCTTCTATAACCACCACCTCCAGCGCTCTGCCTTCGGAAACACGGCCCTGCAGCGGCTCCTGACGAGGTGATTATGAACAGCAATAAAAAATTCCTTCGTGGAAAAGAGGGCGGTCGTTGGAAGGGGCTGCGCGGGGAGGTTTGGAGTCCCCTGGAGGAGTCCAAAGAACGTGGTACTCGATGACAAGGTGGGGATCGGTCGCAGGTTGGGCTGGGCGGTCTGGGAGGGCTTTTCCAACCGGAACGATCCCGTAATTCCGCGATCCCGTCATTCCACGATGCCGGGGCGGGACCCGACCGTTTCCCGCGAAACGGAAAGAGCTCATTTGCATAGCTCCGCCCTCTCGTTTGCGTAGCTCCGCCCACACGCACCCCGCCCGCGCATGCGCTTTCGCCGGGCGCGTCTCCCGGGCAACGGCGCCGCCGGTTCGAATCCCGGCCCCGCCGGGTCCCTTCGCGTCCCCCCCGTGTCCCCACTCGTGTCCCCTCCTGTCCCCTCCCTGTCCCCTCTCTGTGTCCCCGGCCATGCTCCGCGACCAGGACACCGAGGCGGATTTCCAGCGCTTCCTCCGCCGCGTGGACGATGTCAGTGAGTGTCCTGCGGGGGCCGCGCATCCCCGGCCCGTCCGGGCGGGGAGAGGAGCGGCGACAACGAGGGGAACCTGGGGGGGAAAGGGAGGGGGAAAATGAATGGAAAAGGGGGGAATTGCTGCTGCACTGCCCCGATCTGGGTTATACGCGGTGTCCCCGTGAGCTCAGCTGTGTCCCCACGGGCCCAGCTTTGGGGATGCCGAGAGCTGCAGCTGTGATAATAAATACAACAGTAAACAAATAAATACAATAGTAAACAAATAATGAAGTCTATTTATTTAACTGTTGAATTGTTTGTTTATAAATAAATGTGTTTGTTGACTCGTTTCGATACAGCAGACACTCCAGGGGGCTGTGACATTGACTTTGTGAATGTTGGTGTTTTAAACTGTCCCAGACCAGCCTGGACGGGGCTCGGAGCAACCCTGATCTGTGGAAGGTGTCTCTGCCCGTGGCAAGGGGTGGAATTAAATGAGCTTTGAGGTCCTTTCCAGCCCAAAGCAGCCTGTAATTCTGAGATTCTATATCCTGGTCACCAGTGCCTTCAAAAGCAGGTGCCATCTGAGCTCCTGGTCCCTCCAGGAGTCCTGTGTGTCTATAAAACCCTTTTATTTTCCCATCTTCTTTTTAGGCAATTTGCTGCAAGGCCTGAAGTCCTCAGACTCAGCTGTCAGGGAAAAAGCCCTTGCTGAGGCAGAGAAAAGGCTCCAGGAGGAAGGAACCAGCAAAGAGAAGGAAACCAAGAGCACGGTGAACAGGACAGTCATCAACACCCGAGCCTCTGTAAGGGTTTGCCTCTGAAATCAGAGCTGGTTTAACTCTTAAATTCACACCCCTTGCTCAGGAGGAGGAATCTTAAACAATATCTGCAACTCTGGGCTGAATGTGGCTTTATTCTTTTTCAGTGTTATTTTATTGGGGGGTACTTGATGGGATGCTGTCTGTGCCTCGGGGCTGCTGAGGACACAGAGGATTTCTCTTGGATTTATCCCAGCTGGATGCAGGCACTGAGGTGCACAATTTACAGCTTTTTACCTGCACTTCAGGAACTTGAGCAAAACTAGCTGAAGACACACGAGCCCCTTTGTTAATTAGGTTTTGATTCCTGCAGCGGGGTTTGGATTTTGGTGACTTGCCTCATTTAAAGACACAAAAAGAAGCTTTCCAGCAATGTCAAAGATTGTTAAAAACCCTGTGCTGTGTTTCTCTTCTTTTAGGGCCCAGCAGAGGCAGCGAATGCAGGTAGGAAAGTGCTCACTCTGCTCTGGGACATCCCTTCAAACCAGTTTTAGCAGAGCTGCTGTTATTTAATGCAAAACCTGATTCCACTCCTGCCACAGTCCAAGCTGGCTTCTTCAGTCAAAAACCAGAGCTATAAGTAAAAAAAAGTTTAATTTTCACTCTAAAATGATCAATAATAAAATCAGCAAAACACATAAAATTTAATAAAACCAATAGTTAGTACTAATAAAATTGATAATAAAATTTTAATCAAAGTCCAGTCAGATCTAGGAACACACCCAAGGACTGCACCAGCATGTCTGTGTTTTTCATGGGTAGGAGCCTTGCTGTGTCCTGGCCTCTCATCTAAAGCCTTTGTATTCTGAATTTAAAAGCAAACATGTTTATCTGCAGAGATGAGCTACAGCAAGGCAGATGTGCCAATCCCAGTGATGGTGCCATCATCATTATCTGTGATAGCTTGTCATTCACATTCCACTTTAGCTGCTGAAGTGTCCCCACAGCATCTTTTTTATTAAGAAATGACTCAGAAATACCCCAGAAATTAATTTTTTCTCTCACCTGTAGATTGATTTTAATGAGTTTTCTCTTTCTTTTATTTTTTTTTCTTTCCCTTGACTAAAATGCCACCGACTCCCCTGGCTCCAAGATGCTTTCCTGGCAATGCTGGAAAAGGATGCAAAAGAACGAGCTCAGCAGAGGAAGAGAAAGGAGCAGCTGGCAAATGGTAATTGCTGGGAGGGTTTTTGGGCAATGCCCTCAGAAAGGACTTGGCAGGAGCTGGGGGAGCCCCAGAATCACGTCCCCAGCCGGGATCGGGGGTTTGTAACGGGGTTTTGGGCTCACAGAGCTGCTCTTGTCCGCGTTACCCCATTTACTGCTCGGGTTTGGGGTGGAGGGGCGGCTCTGGCTGTGTCCTGAGGGGCTGTGTGGTTGTGCAGCTCTGAAGGAGGAGGGCAACGAGGCCTTCAGGAGAGGGGACGTGGCCGGGGCCATCCGGAGCTACTCGGCGGGGCTGGAGCAGCTCCGGGACCAGCAGCAGCTCTACACCAACAGGGCCCAGGTCGGTGGCAGCTCTGGCTCAGCTGGGTGTTGCAGGTCCTTCTGCAAGCCAAGTGTGGTTGTTCCTTCCCAGGGGGGAGGGTTCAGATCTCCTCTCCCTTCGGTGTGGCTCCTCCGGGATAAACGGGGGAAAAAATCATTCTAATTCATGGTTTTATTTAAAATACGCTGATTTCTTCCGTTAATTCTTTTTAGGGGTCACTTTTATAACCATAAAATGTAACATTTACTTGCAGTCTCTCTTTCCCTTGTAAAATCCATATGTGTGTGTTGAATCTTATTACATTTATTCTGAATTCCAAACCCCAAGTCGAGAACCAGCTGGTAATTACCCTGCAAAATCAATGGCCAGGCAAATCAGCAGCCTGGGTTTATTCCTTTTAATTAGCTGGTGTTTGTACAACAGTCAGCAGAAGTCGTTTGAAGGACTCTAATGCTCCTGCCTGGACTTTTTTTTTTTGGTTTATCTCAGGCCTACCTGAAGATCCAGGAGTATGAGAAAGCCATTGGTGACTGTGAATGGGCATTAAAGGTAATTTCAGGACTGGGTTGGTGTGGAGCTGAGGATATGGAGACAACTGGCTGATGGGAATGAGGGAATGTGCACAGGTTGCTGCATCCTGAGTTAATCTGAACACCACACCCTCTTCTTCACCTACAGTTCTTTGGGGCAGATACAACTGTTAATCACAAGGCTGGAAAAAATACTGGAAAAAATCCTAAACACATAATTAATAGTTTCTTTTTTTAACACAGTGCAATGAAAAATGTGTTAAAGCCTATTTTCTGATGGGGAAGGCTCACCTGGCACTTAAACACTACCCTGAGGTGAGTGGAGTAAGTCTTGTGGCCACGAGGCCACGTTTGTTCTGGTTTTGATGGGATGCTGTGGGCCAGAGGGAGAAAGTTTAATGCTCTGCCTCCTTTTCTGGTTTCTCCCTGGAATGCTGGTTTTCTGTTCCCACTTGTACCTCCCTGGGTTTTACTGCAAACCCTTTTAATTTGAAATAGCTGGGTGGCTGTAGGGACTGGGAATAGCAGACAACTTTGAGTGAGGGAAGTTTTTACTTGTGTGTCTTCATAAATCTTGTTTTTCACACTTACTAAGTGCTGTGGCCCAAGAAAATGTGAGTTAAACAGGAGGCCTCTGACTAAGCTGTCATGTCAGAGGGCCTGTTTCTCCTCACTGTACAGTCCAGGCAGTGCTTTGAGAAGATCCTGCAGGTTGATCCCCAGAAAGAAAGCCTGTTCAAAGGTAAGGGGCAGACCTCGTTGCCCCGTCCCCCCCTTGTTTGCCAATGACCTGCTCTGCTCCCTGGGCCCTGGGATGGCTCTGTGCAGGCAGAGCCTTTGCCCTGGGGGTCTCTCTGAGCTGTGATCCCCTCCCCAGAGAGGGATTTTTCACCCAAAACTTCACCACAACAAACCATTCACCCGCCCTGCTTTGTTTCCTTTCGACCTGCCCAGCCTGCGTGGCCGAGGTGAACCTGGAGGAGAAGAGGATGAAAGATGAAGAGAGAGCAGAGAAGGAGCTTCAGGCTGGAGCTGTTGCTGCCCTGTCCATCAAAGAGCTGCTGCAGAGGCTTGGCACCCCTGGCCAGGATATCCTGTTCTACACGGGGGGGATCAGGCTTTTGGCAGCACTTGTGAAGGGCTGTAAGTGTTGGGTGCAAAGGGTGTTGCTCCTGGGACTTGTGACCCAGGCAGACCAGGACAAGGGAGCAGTTTTTACAGGAACAGGTCCAGCCTTCCTGGAGAGTCTTTAACTCAGAGTCAGTTGTTCTTTAGAGCTCCAGGCATGAATCAGAGTGGCCTTTACCTTCGAAGCTGCTCCTAACTCATTCACTCTGGGAGTTTTCCCCCTGTTTTAATGATGTTCTTCCCCCAGAGCTGTTGATCCAGTGACCTTTTCTTTTAGCACTGTGGCACAGGAGGGCAGCAGCCTCCACCAGGCAGGTGGAGTCACAGAGCTGATCTGTTTATCTCTGGATTTTTCAGGCACTGAGCAAACGTTATTTAGAACAAACAATGGCTTCAGTATCCTCGGAGACAACGGGGCTGTTCGAGGGTGAGAGCTCTGCAGAGGGGAACAGAGGGGGGTTCCAGCAGGAGGAAATGAAAATACTGCTCCCAAGAAACACAATCACCTCCTGAAATGCAGATGGAATGGTCAAAAGAGAATGTAATAACAGATTGTAATGTCTGAAAGGGGTGACTTATGTCTGACTGCCACACAGACAGTGCTCTCTTGGATGCAGTAGGCAGAAATAATTAATTTCTGTTGCTGTCTCCTCTTTCTGGACAGTTATCCTATCTCTCATGGTGAGAGCAGGGTTGTGAAAAAGGCTTAATATAAAAGAACATCTGAAAGCACTCAGTTACTTTAAACATCCCTGGCTGGACTCCCTGGTGCTGTGGATTTGCCACCAGTAAATATTGGGGCTTTGCAGCCTGTGAAAGTCTCTGTGCTGAAGGAGGAGGAGCAGCACGGGGCCTTCTTTAGGGTTCACCAGTGTTTTGGGTGTTGGCTGTAAACAGACTTGGGAGGTGAAGCACTTGAGAGTCTCTATGGCCTGGATATCCACAGTTATGTCAGTTATAAACCTGTTCCCTCTGCAAAACAAACCTGAAAGTCCTAAAAGTGCTGAACCAGGGGTGGGTTCAGAGGTGATGGGTTCCAGTGTTCCTGTGGCACATCCTCCTCCCTGGAGGGCTTTGTTGATTACTTTTTTTCCCTCCCAAAGAGCTGATGGTTTGGTTTGTCCCCTGCTCTTCTGACGAGCTGACATTTCTCCCCCAGGTCCCTCTGTGCAGAGAGGAGAAGCCCTGCTGAGGTGGAGCTGTGTGTGTCTGTGCTGCTGCTGTGGCAGGCTGTGTGTGCTGCCAATGGTAAAGCCACGTGGATCTTTGGGCCAGGGACAGTTGCTGTGGCGTTGCTGGGGCAGTGAGGATGCCCCTGTGGGCCACTGCTCCCAGGTACCCTCTGTTTTGTTTTCCAGAAGAAAACCAGCGTGTCCTGCTGGCTCAGCCTGCTGTGAGTGCCCAGCTGCCAGAGCTGCTTTGCTCTGGGACACCAGAGATCCAGAGGGAGACTCTGGCACTGATTTCTCTTTACTCAGAGAGCGAGACTGGGAGGAAACTTCTGGTCAAGCAGGACCTGACCAGGTAACAAACACCAGTGTGGCTCAGGACAGTGCCCTTAGTGCCTGGCTGGCACTGTCCCTGCACCAGCACCCCGGGGAGAGGCTTTCCCAAAGCACACACTCTTCCCTTTATCCTGTCCTCCTGCCATTCCCTTCCAGAGTTGTTAACCAGGGGAGGAGTTTCAATGTACTGCTTTGCACTGCATGGTTTGAGGTAGCAATGGGTGAACACAGAAGGTTCCTTAACAACTGCACACACTTCTCTGTGTTCTGTACCACACTAAGCCAGGGACATTTTTCCCTGGGAGGAAAGGTTGGAGAAATGAGCCACATTTGAGAGGATGCTTAAACAAGGCAGGTATAACTGTGAAAGCCTGAAAAAAACCAGAATCTTGATCTTTAATAATTAAACCAAAGCTGACTCCATTTTTTTGGTGGTTTGTTTTGTTTAAGAACAGATGGCTGCAGATTCTGATGGCATTTGTCAAGAGCAGCGATGCCAGGGCTGGCAGTGCCATGAACATACTCTGTGATTTAACTGCAGAGGAGAGGTAATTCAAATTCCTCCTTCTGTTTTATGAAGCTGCACTTGGAGCCAGTGGCAGAGGCTGTGGGGTTACACTGCTGGCTGATGTTTGTTGTCTTCCTGCTGCTCTTGTGCTGCCTCTATGATTTTTGTCTGAGGGTTTCAGTGTCTCTTTGTCCCCGACAGGTTCAAAGCCCAGTGTCGGGTCCTGCTTTCCACGGGGGCTTTGCCTTTGTTCACCCAGCTGCTGGTACGAAAGATTTCTGCACTTCTGGTTTACTTTTGGGGAACTCACATGTCCATGTTGGGACATGGACTCCTGCAGCATCATCAGGGGATTCATTGTGACAAGGAGGGTGATTTGGAAACTGGGGACAGCCGGGATTTAAGAGATCCTGGAATCACATTTCCCATCACCAGAGGGGTTGGAACACATTCTTGTGGTCTCCTTGTCATTTGTGCTGAATTTTTCCTTCCCCCCCTGTGTCTGCAGGCCTCTGCCAGGCAGGTGAACCTGGCAGCCCTGTCCTGTGCCATCAGTGTCATGGGCAGCCTGTGCACAGAGCCGGGGATTCGCACCCAGCTGGCTGAGAGCAGGGACTGCTGGCAGGGCTGCCTGAAGCTGCTGGTAAAGGGGCCTGGAGGGCCTTTTCAGCTCTGTCTGCTGTGGAAATGTCTGTTTGTTTGCCTGCCCACCAGAGCTTTGAACCCCTGACTGGGATCTCTGAGGTCCAGAGGTCTCGGAGCAGCTCGTGGGTCACAGGAGTTGGGGATCCATGGGTGGGTGGAGGGCACTGAGTGGCCCCTTCCAAATGACCCCTTTCAGTAGGAACTCAGCCCTCAGAAACTGAAGAATCCAGAGGGTGGGAAAGGACCTTGTTAAGTGCCCGACCATCAGGGGTTTGGAGGTACCAGAGTGAAACAACCCCTGAACAAATCGTATCAAAACCACATCATTGCTCTGCTTCTCACGGGGCTTTAGCTTCCCTCTGAGTTCTGGAGCATCAGGGGACACTGGTGCTTCCACAGGAGCACACTGTGAATGCCTGAGCTGACTGCTCTCCCCTTTTCCTTGGCCCACAGGAGGAAAGCCTTGACAGCACACCCAGCTACCAGGAGTGTGTGTTTGCAGTGCTGGGCCTGATGATGAACTTGCTGCTTGAATCCAATGGGATCATCCAGGTATACAGACTCATTCAGGACTCAGGATTCCATCAAGAAGGAAGAATTTCACACGTTCAGTGACTTCCTGGGGGTGTTCCCTGACCTCCAGTGGATCCTTTGTCATGGGGAGCTTTGCCTGTGCCCCCATTTCTGCTCTAACCCTTCCCAGCAGGTGAGTTTTCCCCTTTGTTGTTGCAGGACTTGGCTGTGGCCATCAGTGGCAGGTGCCTGGCTCTGCTCAGCCACCAGGACGGGAGGATTGTCACAGTAAGTCAGCAACAAACCCTGGCCTTGGCCTGACCCGACACATCAGAGCAAACCTCTGCCCCATACAAGTCTGTACACCAGGCTTTGGGGCCCAAACCATTCCTAATAATGGGATTATTTAATGAACAAGCATGCAGGGAGTTGTACTGGGCTCAGTTTGGTCTCACCTCTCCCCTAAACTGAGCTTAGAAGCTCAACTGTGTTCAGTTTGCACTAAACAATAAAAGAGCCTCATCCTCAAGATGTTCTGTGTTAGATTCTGCAAGTCTGGGATTCTCTGGATTTCTGTAAAACTTCCCCTTTCAGCCCTTTAATTACTTTGGTTTTTTTCCTACCAAACTGCCCTAACTTGAAGTTTTCCTGGACAAATAAACATCTCCTTTTGCTCCTCTCTCTTTCTGCCCTGGCTCAGAGGGCCATTGGGGTGCTGAGCCGTGCCCTGCCAGCATCCCCCTCGGCGGTGGAGGAGGCAGTGAGAGGAGGAGTGGTGAAGAAAATGATCAAATTCCTGAAGGTAAGTTCAACTCTCTTCATTTCTGCCCACGTTTCTGGCAGGCTGTGTCTCAGGTGGGTTTTGCACACTTTGGTGCAGAGACACTCAGCCTGGGTCTTGTCTCTGGCAAACATCAGAGCTGGTGGTTTGAAAAGAGTTGAGCTCCAGAGATTTAGATGTAGATGGGTTTAACTTTGAGCAAGGTGGGTGTGAACTGTTTGTTCCTGTGCTTGAATCTGACCAGGCTGGAGGGCAGCTCACAGCCCGTTACGGCATAAAGACCCTGTGCATCTGCACCAGGAGCAGCAGGCAGGCTCAGGAGGAGCTGGTGAAGGCAGATAAAAGTAAGTGCCAACCCCAGGAGCTATTTTGGAGTGTCTTTCATGTGTGTGTTTGGCCTGCTATTAAAACAGGATGGATACAGAGACAGAGTGATGATACCAGGCCAGGTGTCAGGGTATTGGGAGTATATTTGCTCTAGTCATGTGGTATAACACTGCTTAGATTGCTTTAAAATCCAGCTTCAATTAATGCTAATGTAACTACAACAGAGAATACTTTAAATTTGCTCTAAATGGTTGAACCTGTCAAGAAATTGTCAGTGTGTGTAGTTCAACTTGAACCCCAAGGGTTTCCACTCATTAAAAGCCTCTCAGAGCATCATCTTGCCTTTGTGCAGCCCAGATGAGTTTCACTGTCATCTGCAGAGGAAGCTTTCATTTCCTCAAATAGCAGGAACACTTCACTCTCATTCTTCCCACCAAAGCTCTGGGTGTGAATCCTCTGAGAAGTCACTGTTTCTTATTTTTTTTTGTGTCAGCTCTGCTTGCCAGCCCAGACACTGGAATCAAGCTTTAGTCCCATGACACCAAATTGCATTTCTGGGCCACTTCACTCAGCCCCTGCTGCTGTGGGGAGCAGCACTGCCTGTTCAGGAGATGCTGTTGCAGCAGCAGAGGTGGGATGTGATCAGGAAGGGGGACCATGGAAAAAAAAACAACAAAAAAACCCACAAAATTTATGTAAATCCCCAAGGGAACTTCTTGGCTGTGTTTTGTGTGGACAGACAGAGGTCTGTCTAAACGTTTCCAGGCTCTGTGGCCTGAGATGCTGCTTGCAGAGGTCAGCAGGAGCTGTAGAGCTGTGCCAGGAGCACAGGGAATGCTCTGCTGGTTCCAGAGGTGGATGAGCTGAAGGCAGGAGGGACGTCCAGCGCCCCTTGGGCATCTCTGAGCGCGTCTGTGCCTCCTCCTCGCAGGGTTTGCCGTGCTGCTGAGGCTCCTGGAGTCCCAGGAGGAGCTGGTGGTGGGCAATGCCGCCCTGTGCCTCGGGCAGTGCCTCGGGGTGGCCGGGGCAGGGAGGTCCCTGCTGGGTTCCAGCGCGGTGCCGCAGCTCCTGAGGCTGGCCGGGAGTGACGGCGCCGGGAGTGCGGCGCGGGAGAACGCGGCCATCGCCCTGGGGAAGCTCTGTGCTGCTGAGCCAAGGTACTGCCCCGACCCCTCCTGGGCTGAGTGGGTGATAATCCCCCAAAAACCAACCAGGGTATGTCAGTTACAGCCACAGGGCAACAGGGTGCAGGGCAGGTTAATTTATAGCAACACCCTTCCTCCAAAGGAATTCCCACTTATGCTCTCCCCACGCTCCTGCTTTGGCCTCCTGGGCTGTTGTTTCAAGGAGTTCCTTTGCCTGTGCTGGAAGAAGTGGTGTTGGAAACCTGCAGAGGTCAGGGCAGTGATGAG
>JAWWES010000067.1:5466137-5509993 GCA_035583135.1 Lophotriccus pileatus
CCTCTTTCCCTGCAGCCTGGCCGTGCTGAGCGACACCGCCTGCGGCTCCGGCAACTACACGGTGCAGCTGAGCCTGAGCCCCGCTGCTGACACAGCCCCCGAGCCCCAGGGGCCTCCAGCACCTTCCCCAGAGACCTTCCTGGCCTTGGTGGCCGTGCAGGACAACCTGAGCCAGCCCCTGGTGCAGCCCCTGCTGCAGATCCACTCCTGCTGTGTGACCCCCTCCGCCAGCCCCGGGGCACCAGGAGCGCAGTGCTGCCTGTTCCGCAGGTGGGACACGAGCCCACGGGGGTGGGATGGGCTTCACCTCCCCTGGGATGCTCAGGGAAGCCTCTCCTGTGCCCTGTGGCTGCAGGCTGTGCGCCCTGGGACAAGCTCCAAGCAGTGAGAACGAGTCCAGAAATGCTGACATTTTGGGGGTGGGGGTTGTTGAACTCTGCCTGCAGAGGCAGGGATGTGTCAGAGGATCCCCCTCTTCCCTGCCTTCAGGCAGCTGGAATTTGAACCTGTTTGCCATTTGCTCCTGCCAGGCTGCCCTTTGAGTGCAGACACATCCAGCTGCTGCAGAGCAGCAGGTCCAGAGCTGCCAGCTTCACCATCCAGCTGTTCCAGATGCTGAACCACTCCGTGGCCTACCTGCACTGCGAGCTGACCGTGTGTCTGCACGGGCAGGCGGGATGTGAGCAGGTACGTGGCAGGACTGAGGAGGGACCTGGTGCTTCCAAAGTCACCACACCAAGGTCACCCCTACCTGGGAAACCCCTTTGTTCAGGGCTGGGAGGGGAGTTACATGTGTGCTGGTCCAAGGATTAGCAACTCAGCTTTTGGAAGGACAGCAGAGCTGGAAAAGGTGGAGTCTGAGGAGATCTGTGCCTGCTGTGGGTCCCTGGGGCAGGAGGTTCTGTTCAGGTTCACCCTTCCAGAAGTTTTCCATGTCCTTCCCAGGACTGCTTGGAAAGTGTGGAGCCAGTCCTGCAGCCCAGTGACAGGAACAGCTACGGAAACCTGCACAACCTCATCTCCCTTGGTCCAGTTTGGAGGACAAAGGACAGGTTTCTGTACAAACCTGTGGAAGGTGGGTCTCCTGTTCTACCTTCTCTGTCTCTCTCTTGGAGAAGTTTTTGTTCAGCTTTTCCTGCTGAAAAAGAAAAGAAAAGCAGTAGTTTTAACAGCTTTCCTGGCAGTCATTTTTTGTGCTGAGCTTAGGGAAGATCCCCCATATTTAGAGGCAAGGGAACACCAGCCACAGGTAACTGGATTAAAATCTACCTTAGAAACATTTGGTGCAGAATGAGGTTGGTCACAAGTCAGGAGTGTCCACAGGTGAAATACAGCAGCTGGTTAATGTTAATCAGATGTTGTCCAGGTGTTAGAAAAGAGTGACACTGAACCTGGTACATCCTTAAATCCACTGGCACCATCCCAAATTTCTCGTGTCTTCAGTTGTTTGTGCAGAGACAATTTCCCGGTGGCATTCCATGTCACAGAAGGCTGTGTGTTTGAAAAGGCACTGCCCTGGGGATAGAACTTGCCACATCTGCTTGGCATGCTCTGAAGATGAGGGTGGTTTAACCTTCCCTCTCCCCTCCCTGTTCACTCCCCATCCCCTCTCTCGTTTCCAGGTCCCGGTTCTGCTGTGCTGCTGCCCATCCTGCTGGGGTCACTCGCTGGCTTTGCTGTCCTGGGCAGTGCCTTCATAAGCCTCTGGCTGCACCACAGGCAGAAAACCAAACCCCTGCACTACCCCCCCTTTGGAGACATCCACGGGCTGTGAGCCTGGAGCAGCCGCAGCGACAGCGCCTGCCTCGCACCCTGCACTGCTTCTGTAGAGCTTCTGCTGCCCCAGGGAGCAGGAGGGCTCCCCTCTCTGCCCTCCCTTCCTTCCTTTCCCTCTGCACGAGCCAGCCCACAAACTGCAGGGTAGAGAAGGGGCTGTGGTGGTGGCTCAGAGCTCAGAGTGCAGCACGGGCAGCACCAGCACGGACTGGGGATCAGGAAGGCACAGAGGAGAGCAGGGGGGCACAAGAGCCACGCAAAACAAAGCCTGAAATAAAACCAGAGCCTGCCAACAGGGAGCACACGGTGTTGGGAAAAATGTGGGAATGTGGACAGCACCCAAGGGCTCCCAGAGTTCCACCCCCTGGGCTTTACAGCTCTTCTCACCTCCCAGGACTCCCTTCCTCCTCGGGCTTTACTCATGGTACTGTTTTCTCCAACGAGTTCCCACCACCTGCCTGTTCCACACCGTGGGAGAAAGTCAGGAATGCCAAAGGGTTTGTCCCTAAGGCTGAATGTGAGAGAACAGAGGAAGAACTCACCACATTCAGCTTCTGGGTCCGGTTTCTTCTCCCTTGCTGCCAGAGGGCAGGTGGGAAAAGGCCCCCTGACAGAGCATCTCTATCAAAAGCACCTGAGTGGCCCACACCTCCACCTGGATCAGCCTGCCTCCAGGAATTTGGGAAAGGGTCTCCCTGCCAGGGGGGCCAGCTGTAAATGGTCAGCAGGGCTGCCCCACCTGGTTATTTTCATGCCATTAAAGCTGGCCCTGGAACGTGTGCAAGGTCTGAGCTGTTTGCCCAGAAATGGGCACCCCCTGGAAGGTCAGTGTGGGGAGTGCCACTCTGCAGCCCTGGACTGTGTTCCCCGACTCCCTCACCCTCTGCTGAGCTCTCTGTAATAAAACTGAGCATTGCAGTAAGTGTTTGTCTTGCCTGTGCCTGAACACGAGGGAAATGGAGTGCCCTTGTGCCTGTCCTCAGCTCCACAGTGGTGTTGGCAGGTGAGTGCCAGCACTGGGAGCGGGGGTGGCGGGGCAGGACCTGTGCCAGAAGCATCACCTCTTGGGGAGTGGCAACAATCACCTTCTAATGGGCTTTTTTCCTCCCTGAAAGGCTGCAGAGCCTGGCTGGCTTTTTACCTTTTCCAGGGAGAGCTGGATCATTACAGACCTGTGTGCACAGACCCAGACAAGGCCATTCAACCCCTGCCACAGCCAAGGGATGTGTGCTGTGCCTGCTGCTCACGTGGGGAGGGTTGAACTGCTCAGACCAGTATTCTTCCTTCCTCCAAACACCCCTTACAGGCATCCAAGGGCAGGTTTGATCCCTGAGGGATCTTCTCTGGGTCACTGCAGTTCTTGTATTCCTGCTGAAGCACTTTCTCAGGCTCATGAACTCGTGTTCACCACGTTCTAGTTCTGGGGTTTTTCTCTCTTCTTTATCTTTCTGGGGTGTTTTTCTCTTCTTTATCCTGCTGCACAGGAGCCTCATGGATTTCCCTCTTCCTTCCCTTTCCTGCATCACTTTCCCCTGGGACGCCCCAGGTGGGGAATCCCACTCTCAGCCCAGTGCAATTGCAAAGGGGTTGTTGTTTGCACCACTTTGCATCTTGTGTTCTGGGAGCATTTTCCCACCGAGGGCTGGGCACAGGAGAGCAGCTTGACGTACTCCTGGAGTTGGGTCATGCAGCTCCTCTGCATCATAAATGAGGGTGACACAGGGATCCTCCTCTTGGCAGCAGGCACAGGGCTCACCTGGGCTGACTCCCCCAGCGGGGCAGGAGCAGGAGGAGCTCCTTCCTTCCCCTGTGACACCACCCAGGCAGGAGGCAGAGAGCCAGGCTGCCTCTCCTGCCATGAGCGCCCAGAGGGAGCGGCAGCTGGGCAGCCTGACCGTCTTCAACAAGGAGGACTTCGAGGAGGACTGGGTGAAGGTGGCCAGTGGAGGCTTCGGGCACGTGTACCAGGTGAAGCACAGGAGGTGGAGGACAGTTTATGCCGTGAAATGCTCCCCGTACCTGCTGCAGGACTCGGGCACGGACAGGTAACCCCGCGCTCCCCGCCGGCTCCGCGGCTCGGACTGTCCCCCCGGTGCTTTGGTGCTCTGAGGGAGAGGCTCATGTGGCTGCTGCTCCTTGGGAAGCCAGGTCTTTGGGACCCAAAGGGAGTGGGAAAAGCACGGGTGGCCTGGAGTTCAGCCTCTCTTCCAGTCTGAGGTGTGGATGTGCAAGGGGGAGGAACAGGGTTACTCAGAGCAGTTGGTGTTGGGATCTGAGGCTGAAGGGCACCTTAAAGGTGGGCAGAACCAGGTAATCCCACCCACTGCTGATAACACATAGGGTACAGGCAGAACTGATGGAAAAATGACTGAACTGATGAAGTAATTGAATTTCAAATTTTACTACCTTCAAGCTGGGAAAATGCTGCCTGGCTGAAAACCTCACCCTGCTGTGATTTCTTACTACTGACAACAACTGAGATGGGTCAGCCTGGGCAGTGACTGTCCTCAGTTTGCACTGCTCATGCTCTGCAGATTGTTCTCATTTGGGGGGGGGGGTGTGTGTGTGTAAAAAGAGTCTAATCAATCAGTTTTACTTCTGCATCTGTCAATTCTTGTCCAATACCTGCAGTTCCTCCACGCCCAGGTCCGTGTCTCTGGAGGAAGCCTGGCAGAAGGCTTTGCTTGGCTGGACCATCTCAGCTCTGTTGGTTGCTGGAAGCTCAGATCCATTCCCAGGGTGTGCTTTTTAAAGGCAGCCCCGGCACTTCTCTGCTTGGCTGCTCTCAGGGCACTCTGGGCACCCCGACTCGTTGAGCAGGCTGGGAAATGCAAAGCCGCCCTGGAACAGGTCTGGCAGAGCTGGCAGTGAGGGACAGGCGTGTCTGGGCTCCCTCTGGGACTTCATTCACCCTGCTCAGGGCCAGGAGGCTGCAGGCAGAGGTGGAGGCACAGGCAGGGCAAGGCATGGCCTGGGGGCACCGCGGTTCATGAGCTCTGCCTGCTCCTGGTGCTGTGAAACATCCCTTGGGAACGTCACAGAACCCCAGGAAGGTCTGGGTTGGAAGGGACCTTAAAGATTCTCCAGTTCCACTCCCTGATGTGGCTGAGGGGTAAATTGGGGTGAATCTTTCCGGGGTGGGCAGGCCTGGCTGTCACTGAGCTGCTGAGCCTGAGAACCAGCCGAGGCAACGCCTTGGTTCCACTTTCTGCTTTATTATTTTCACTTTCCCAGGACCAGCATGAACTGCCTCATGGAGGAGGCGACCAAGATGGAGAAAATCAAATTCCAGCACATCGTCACCATCTACGGGGTGTGCAACAGCCCCCTGGGGATAGTGATGGAATACATGGCCAGGGGGTCCCTGGAGAAAATCCTGCCCACCCACAAAATGTCGTGGCAGCTCAAATTCCGCGTTATCCACGAGATGGGCTTGGCTATGAACTTCCTGCACAGCATGACACCCCCTTTGCTGCACCTGGACCTGAAGCCCGGGAACATTCTCCTGGATGGGAATATGCACGTCAAGGTATGACCTGACTGGGTGTTTGGAGGGACAGGTTCTTTCTCCAACAAGGGAAAGGTTATTTTTTGCCAAACAAGTGCAGAATCCTGGCATATCGAGTCTTTCAGGAACACCCCATGAAAAATTGGCCAGTGGGGCTTATAAAGGAGCAACTGGCAAACAAATTACATGATAATCTCGAGGTCAGCCTGGGAATCTGTGCCAGACCTGGGAATTTAAGGCTCCAGCCCAGGAGGAAACGCTGCTCTGCTGGACCCACTGACAGGGACTGAGTGCATTTCATCAAGGTTTTACCCAGTTCCAGCTGCCTGGACCCTCCCCACGTCCCTGATCCTGAGGGAGGGGGGCATGTCCCAGCTGACAGGAGGAGGGGTGAGGTCTGAGCACCACAGGGGGACAGGCTCTCACTGTTTGTGCCTGCAGATCTCCGACTTTGGGCTTTCCAGATGGATGGAGCAATCCAGCAGGATGCAGTACATTGAGAGCTCTGCTCTGAGGGGCACCTTGAGCTACATCCCCCCCGAAATGTTCCTGCAGAACAGCAAACCCCCGGGAATCAAATACGATGTGTACAGGTAAGGGCTGCCCAGGGAGCTCCCTGAGCCCTTCCACAGAGCCACAGGCACTGCCCACTGCCTCATTTTGGTTAAATCCTGGTTTATAACGCAGGGAACAGCCTGGCAGTGACGGGGTGCCCCAATTTCCGTGCTGGAGACCGAGGGGGAGGGGGATTTTCTGTGGATAGTCATCATCCCTTACCAGCAGCACCCATCCCATGAGAGCTGCTGACTGTATTGCCTCAGGTGCCATCACGCCCTGTTTGGTTGCTGGAAGTTATTATAAAAATGAGTCAGATTAGAGCCCAGAACACACAGTGTCTGCTCTTTCATAGCAGTCACTGCTTGGATTCATTTTGCTTTTAAAACAACTGTAATATTGCCTGTCTGCTTCGGTATCCAGCTTCATTTTGGTCAGCAACAGATGGAGAAGAGATTTCAATGTGATTTATTTTTTTCCTTTGGGGCAAAGAGCTTTGAAGCATATTTACACAAGCTACATATAAATGTCTGGAAATTCCTTGTCTCCTTGGCCTCTACACCAAACAGTAACCAAAGGCAAGAAGCAAAGGAGGATTTGCATGGCCACATGAACTTGCAGTACTCAAGGCCTCTAAAACCCAATGTGAATGAAGTGAAAAAAAGGCACTGAGAGTCCAAGTTGGACAGGAAAGTCTCTAAGTCACTAATTCACTGCACCAACCCTTTTGCTGGGGCATCAGGGATATGTGAGACAGAACCACAAAACCTGATTCTTTTGGTCTGGGAGGGTGAAATCCTTCCCTCCTGAACACCCTCTTCCCTAATTTCCCCATTTCTCGAGAGGGTAAAAGCAGTAAGTGCATTTTCTGTGTACCCCTGGGAGTGAGTGCTCACCGTCTCCCCTTGCCCACAGCTTCGGCATCGTCATTTGGGAGGTGCTTATGCAGAAGAAACCCTATGCAGGTAAACATGAGCCCCTCTCCCTTGCTCTGCTCTTGGGGAGTGTTCACTGCAGCTGCCCTCACAGAGGGAAAGCCCAGTGTGTGCTGCTCTGTTCCAGGAGCCAACATGATGGCCATCATAGTCAAGGTGGCCGCGGGGAAGAGGCCTGGGCTGGAGCTCATCAGCGACGACTGGCCCGGGGAGTGCCAGCAGATGGTGGACCTGATGAAGAGGTGCTGGGACCAAGACCCCAAGCAAAGGCCAAGCTTTTCAGGTGGGAATGTGATGGGATTATCCAAAAAGCAGCTGCAGGGATTAACGAGCTTGTGTGTCACTTCCCCGGTGGCGTCTCCGAGATTTAAACCCATTTAACCCCCGGTGCTGTCAGGCATCCTCTGTATCCTTTTTCCCTTTCTTCCCATGTGGGAGACTTGTGTCCTGCCTGGGATGTGAGCCCCTGGGCAGCCTGCACAGCTGATAAGAGTGTTGCTCTGGTAGATATCCCTGTGGAGACAGACATGCTGCTGGCACTGATACAGAGCCTGGTGGTGGACCCGGAGAACGAGCGCCTGGTCAGGAAGATGTCCCACAAACCTGCCATCTCTGGGAACCAGCAGGTGAGGAGAACTCCCCAGGGCCACTCAGGAAATCCCACTGAGTCCCTGTGCTCAGCACTCCTTGAGAGTGTTTCCTCTCTCGTCAGACAAGGGCACTTCAGCACCTTTGCTCAGCGTGTTTGCACAGGTTGTGCACCTGCAATTCATTTATGGGCATAAGAAACGTGCAGTTTTCTCCCACCTGCCAGAGTGGAACTGTGTCCAGAACTCAGCTTTACAGAGGGAGAAACAGGGGCTGAGAACTGTTGGCATTTAGAGGGTTTGCCAAGCTCTGCAGTCAGCAAGAAACAAGAGGCCAGAGCACAGAGGGTTGAAGAGGTGGGAGGGCTGGGCTGGGGGTCCCTAAAAACAAAGGAATGACTGTGTGATGCTGCCACAGGCACATGATGCAGTAAGGAAGCAGAATATGTGTATTTTTAGGATCATATTGATACCCAGAGATCATTTTTGGGCTCACACGTTCCTGATTTGCCCAGCTGAGTTCTGGGTGCAATAACAGGATTGGATGAAAATGATAACACAATGATAATCAATAATAAAAACCATAAAACTCGAATGATAACACAGAACTGTAGAGCAGCAGCCAAGGACTGTGTGCAGCCATCACAGAATGCAATTGAGCACCTTTGTCTTACGGCTTTTTCTTTTCCCCTTCCTGAAAACGAGAGTGACAAAGAGGAGTTCACCTTCCCCCAAGACACCAGGAGTGGTGGTGAGTAGGGGACTTTCTTTATGGTTGAAAAATAAAGAAGGAGAAGCCTACCAAAACTCTCTGGGTTTTGTAGGAGGATGTGGCTCATAAACTTCTCCACGTGGGTGATGCTTTCAGTTAAAGAAAATGAACTCTATGGGAAAGAGCAGATACAGTTCCCATGAGGGAGAGGCCACATGTCCCACTGCCCTCTGTGGGGGCTGCAGAGCAGTGGACTGGCCTCATTTCATACTCCCTCTCTCTAAAATTCCTTTGTTTCCTTTCACTCTAGGGAGTCACAGGCTCTCCCTCCCAGTTTCACTGGGTTTTACTCTTTTATTCTCCTATTTTGTCTCCCTGCCTTTAGAAACGGATAACCAGGAGGTTCCTCTCCCGCCTCCTTACAGCGAGGCTGAAAGCCCAGAGGAGATCCTGTCCGAGGAGATCTGCAGAGTCCACGAAAACGGGCTCACCCTTCTCCACCTCATGGTGATCCAGGGCAACGTGGAGAAGGTGAAGTTCCTCCTGAGCTGCAAGGCCAACGTGAACAGCCAGGCGGGCTGCGGGTACACCCCGCTGACCATGGCCGTGCAGAAGAGGCTGCCGGAGATCTGCTCCGCCCTCATCGAGCGCGGCGCCGACCCCGACGTGCCCGACGAGGACGGCTGGACGCCGCTGCACTTCGCCGCCCAGAACGGGGACGACCGGGCCGTGCGGCTGCTGCTGGACCACCAGGCGCGGGTGGACGCCCAGGAGCGCGACGGGTGGACCCCGCTGCACTTGGCGGCGCAGAACAACTTCGAGAACGTGGCGCGGGTGCTGCTGTCCCGCCAGGCCGACCCCAACACCCAGGAGGCGGACGGGAAAACCGCCCTGCACGTGGCGGCCTGCTTCGGCCACGTGGGGCTGGTGAAGCTGCTGGCCAGCCAGGGGGCCGACCTGGAGAGGAAGCAGAAGAACCACAGGACCCCCCTGCACGTGGCCGTGGAGAGGGGCAAGTTCAGGGTGGTGCACTACCTGCTGAAGAACGGGGCGTGCGTGAACAGCCTGGACCAGAACCACTACAGCGCCCTGCACCTGGCCGCCGTCCGGGGCAAGCTGCTCATCTGCGAGAAGCTCGTCAAGCACGGCGCCAACGTGGAGCTGAGGACGGACAAAGGCTGGACCGCCCTGCACTTGGCCTCCTTCAAGGGCCACGTGGAGGTGATCCGGCTGCTGCGGCGCAGCCGCGCCCGGCTCAGCGCCCGCGGCAGCATGGACTGGACCCCCCTGCACTTGGCCACGCGCTACGGCGACGAGCCCGTGGTGCGCGAGCTCCTCGGCGGCGGCGCCGACCCCAACGTGCCCGAGCGCTCGGGATGGGCCCCCCTGCACTTCGCCGTCCTCAGGGGCTCCTTCCTCGCCGTCATCAACCTGCTGGAGTGCGGGGCCGACGTCAACGCCAGGAACAAGGTGGGCTGGACGCCCCTGCACCTCGCCGTGCTCAAGGGCAACGTGGCCGTCGTCAAGACCCTGATCAAGGCCGGGGCGCTGCTGGACGTGGAGGACATCACTGGCTGCACGGCCCTGCAGCTGGCGGTCAGGCACCAGAGGGAGAGCATCATCTCACTGCTCCAGGGCAAGGACTCGGCGCTGAACGGCCTGGGGAGCAGGACTCTGGTGAGCGAGGCGAAGGTTTCAAGACCCAGACTCGTTCCAGGAAGGACAGATTTGTAAATTCATCAGCCCTGGCATTTATGGCTCGAGTTTCCCAGCGTCAGGTGCTATTCCTCAAAGCACCCTGTGCTGTCACCTGATGACAACCTTTCTTCTTTAAATGGAAGTTTCTAAGCATGAACAGTAAAGAGTAAAAGAAAAATGAAGCTGCAGAAGGGAGCTGACAAGTTATTTTCCAGGGTCTGGCCAAGCTTGTAGAACATTTTGCCTTGGTGATGTTGGCTTTAGGCAATGCTTTCCTGTTTAATTCTTGCTGTGCAGGGATGGAAAGGGATGTATGTACTCCCTGTTCATATGGGCAATGCTGAAGCTGTGCACAGCATAAATACATGTCTTCCCCAGATTTTATTGCTTTTATTCCATGTTTCCCTACAGAGAAAATTGGTGTTAAAATGACCCTGGCACAGGTGGGAATTGAATCATGACATTCTCACCTGCTGCTAGAAATAGACACCAAGCATATGGTACAGCAATGTGTCAGATTGCCGACATCTCATTTTTGTAACGAGAATTAAATAAAGCAATGAAGGAAAAAAAAAACAACCCTAGTAGAGAGTATTTAAATGGATACAGCAGAGAGAAAAGGAATTCCAAACTAATGCCACTCCATCCCTCCAGTGCTCCACAAATGGCAGCTCTGGGCTTTGTCCAAGGAGGAAAGGCCTGGCTGGAAGGAATACTTTGGATTTTCAAGACCTTTCTGTGCAGCTCTTTCCCTCAACCTCAGCTGTATTGATTCAGCAAATGTCTCCACTGCTTAATATCAGTTGAAATATTTACACAGCAAAAAGAAACCCAAATTGCCACATAATTCATCAGCTCCTTTCTGTCCTCACTCCGACAGAAAGCCAAAACTTGGCTCGTATGTCATAGAACGTTCCCTAGAAGAGCTTAATTAAATTTATAATGAAAATAGCAGGGGGATTAAGAAGACACGAGGGAAAAACATTCCTCTTGCAGAGCATTACAGAGGTGATAGAAGCAATTTGCAGAGAAAATTACCTGTTTGCTGCTCAGTTTCTATAGAAATTAAATGAGTCTTTACAAACTCTGGGAAAAAGTGCATTCCAGCCTCCGCTTTGTGACTGTGCAACCTGCAGCTTGTTATTTCTAAAATTAATTTCAGGTCTCCATCTCCCCCCCCACACTCCCCTCCCCTCTTTTTTTTTGCTTTCCCCCTCCCCACCACCCTTATCAGCACTTTTTTAACTGATGGTTACACCATGTCACTCAGAGCAGGAACATTTCCGAGGTAAAAGGAGATCAAAATGTGGGCATTTCAGGGCAAAGTTTAGCTCTTCTTGAGGGGGAAAACGTTCAGGGTGGAATGTTTTGAAATTAAATCCCTTTGCATCTGGGTTTTCTGCACTGCTCCTGCTTCCCAGTGACTGCAATTTGTTTGTTTGGCAGCAATTATGTAGGTATGTGATGAAATTAAAATTTAAATAGTCCTACATTTTTAGAGGAAAACAGATCTGAATAAATACAGCTTGGGGGGAAAAAAATTAGTTTATTTTTAGCAGAAATGCTTGTTTTTTTCCATAGCCCCTCAGGTGTGGAAAATCAAGATGTTTCTGACAGCAATGATGTGAATGTAGGAGGGAGTGATTTTAATGTAAGAAGAAATAGTGAATTCTATGTGTTTCTTTTTATTCCAAGGAGGTGGTTGTAGGCTCTGTACTGTATCAGACGTCAGTGTGAGACATCCCTGACTCCCTCCACAGCCTTTTCATGGCCTGACATAATTAATCCTGCTCTGGCTGCTCTCTTTCCAGACTATCCAGCACTTACCTGTGCTGCTCCCCAGCTTTAGGGGGTATTTTAATCCTCTTCCTTTGAAATAAAGCCACGTATCCCTTCAAAAAGCAGCTCCCCACCCAGCACAGGGGCGTGAGCTCAACTTCCATCAGAGTGATGGGAAAAAGGGGCCTGACTGGCTATCAAGGAGCACTTGCTGTGTTCTTCTAGCAGGCATTTCACCCCCAGCCAAGTTTAACATCCTTTGATCCTTTCATCAGCTGCTGCTTTCCCTTCTGGTGGCTCAGAGCACAGCAGGGAACTCTCCTCCTCTGCAATTTGCTACTGGCCTTCTTCTCTTATTTTGGGGGGGGAAAAAACCCACACCCAAACCCCAAACAACCCCAACACTGATGGTGTTTAAAGCCTGGCAGCATCTGCAGTCCCAGCCCCAGAGAGGGCTGAGGGCAGCACCCCGGGGACAGTCTGGATATCGTGGAACACACTGCTCTGACTTCCCCTGGGAAAACATCAGCTGGAGATCCCTTCCACGGGCAACAGCTGAGAATGAAACAACAAAAAAAATATTATGGATACTGAGAGAGTTTAGCTGTGACAGACCTGAAGTTTGGGGCATATCTGGACTCATTCCATGGCACTTTTACTGCTCTTCAGCACAGGCTTATTTCTTAACAAGGCAGAGGAGTGTTCTTATCACCATGAAGATTTTATTGCTATTCTTTGGGCAAACTTCAATGTCTGCTCTAAGCAGGAGGAAAAAAACCCTTAGAAGGTGTTCAGGGAATCAATTTTCTCATTTTGGAAGAGACTCCAGCCTGCCAAAAGGTTTTGCTCACACTGACCTGCCTTCATTTTGCTTAAATAGCTGTGTAACACGCAGCATGATTCCCCCCAGGAGAGCTGAGGAGCTCGATTTGCTGCCCAATTTGTTGTTCCCGTTGTATGGGGCTGAGTCCTGCTGCAATAAAATCAGCTTTTCTTCTCCTGAGTTGACCTGCCCAGGGTGCCTGTGCACTCCCCCCAGCCCAGTCCCACACAGCTCCTCCTCTGCAGGCATAAATCCCTTTTAACATCCCCTTTCACACTGGGATGAGCCCCCTGGAATGGGAGAGCCTTGTCCCACTGCTGGGACCACTTTGGTGGGACCACAGTGTTTGTGGCTGTGGGGTGACAGCTCTTCCCCAAGGCTTTGGGTTTTCAGTGCCTGCTTCCTCACTGCACTCAGCCAGCCTGTCTTTGGCTGGGTGAGGAGGAGCGTCTCGATCAGCCTCCCTCACGGAAAACTTCCCTCTGCCCTTTTTAATTAGGAAGAAGGTGGAATTTACCCACATTTTCCCTGCTACCTCTGAATCATGTCCCAGTTCCCAGCGCTGCACCCCCTTGTAATCTTCCCCAGTGATTCTGGTTTCATCTTTGAAGTGATTTGGGGCTGGTTTATCACAAGGGCTATCAGAGGTGTTTCTCAGCAGACACCCTGAGAGCTGAGCGTTCCCTGTGATGGGTGGGCTCAGGCACAAAAAGCATCTAAACAGGTTCCAGGCGCTACCTGAGCCCCAGCAAATCACCCTCTGCACAATCTCAGCTCGTGGCAAGAGCCAGGTAGGCACGGCAGTGTCAGCATAATGAAGGAACGTGCCCCGGAGCGTCTGCCACCAGCTGAGAACACGCACAAACCCAATTCCTGGAGCCCAGCAAATTGCAGGCCACAATAATTCACTTATAAATCTACATCCCCAGGTTAATTTGGTGTGACTTTTTTTTTGCATCAAGACTCCAGCCTTGTCAGATTGCAGGAGCCAACTCCCTGTTCTTCTGCTCCTGGGCTGTCAAACCACGGTGCAAAGTGGGGGTGCAGAGCTTCAAAGGCAGCAAACATTTCTCCTGGTGTGCCTGTTTTCAGCCAGCCTGCTTACTGGTTTTGGGTCCTGAGGCTCATCCCCACACTCCCCACTCGTGTTTGGGGTCAAACCCTCACATTCTGCCCCATCTCTGTGCTATTCCCTCCCGGTGAGCACAGCCCAGAGCGAGGCAGGAGCAGCACTTCATCACCAGCTCTGTGTGTCACTGGATCATCCACTCAATGGGTTTGACTTGGGCCCACAAATGTGGTTTTAACCTGCTCCCCAGAGCACGTGGCACCACATTTCTGTCACCTTCAGAGCACCCCTGGCTGCCCCTGCTGTGAGCAGAGTCACCCTTGTGTCCCTTCACAGGACCCACAGCAGCTGCTTTGCCATCTTGCTGGTTTAGGCTGGTTTTTTTCCCAGCAAACTCGAAGAATTCTGCCAGATCAAAGTCACTTTTCTTTTTGACTAAAGCTCCCAGAGGGAGGGAGGGAGGTGTTCTGAGAGATGTACATATTTGTTTAGACTGGCACTGACTGGCCATTTCTCTGCACAGACGAGCTCTCAGCTCATAACCTGTCTGCTTCAATCACATTTGCAGCTCCTGGGTTTTCCTCTGAAGCTTTCTACATTTTCCAGCTGGTGGTTTGACAGAGCTCTGTGAACTCACCCTCACAAGAGCTGCACAGAGATTCTCCGTGTTGCTCTTACCATTTGGAGATTAAATTTATGGCTGTGACATCAGTTTGGGCTTTTCTTGCTTTCCCCCTCCCCACAGTGTTAATTAAAAGAATGGAGCTTCTTGGCTGCATTATTAAATAAGTATTAACAATGTTATGAAACATTTGATGCAGTTATAGAAGCTATGACCCCACTTTTCCCAGGTGATGCCTGTAACCCCTCACATGTGCTCTGCTCACAGCTGAAAGGGGACTTTTTGTAATGACACCCCAGGTGAGCACAGTTAGGAAGCAGAGACAGCCTTGAGGACGCTTGAATTTTCCTGGTTTATTTTTTCCCCCATGTGTTGACAGCCCAGAGCACCAGCTATGGGAGAAAGGACCTGCACAGAGCCTGGATCTTCTCCTCTGCCTGCACTGAAGTTTGATGTGGCTCCCTGTCTCTGGGGCAGGTTTGTTCTGAACAAAAGGGCCCTTCCCTGAGCCTGGCACAGAGTCTGCAGCTGAGCTGGCAGAGGTGTCCCCTCCCCACCTCATCAGAGCCAGGGCTGCAGTTGATTAGTGCAGCAGGGAAGCGATGCTAAGCTGGGGTAAATGTGCTCCCCTTGCTTCCATTATCCCACTTTTCCTCCCCGGGCCCAGCATGGCAGCTTGGGAATGCAGAATGTTTTTTCCCCTCATTTAAAGGGCCTGGGCTTTGCTTTGCTGCTTTAAGTCTCTTTAAAGGCATTTCTAGGTCTGTTAATTATTCATTATACCTTAATTATATTTAGTCCACCATCCATCGCTCTTTCTTTGGTGGAGAAAGTTGTTATTTATGAGTCAAAAGCTATTTAGGAAGCAGACAGTCTGGTATAGTCAAAAGACTTGGGGGAGCAGTTGAGATTATTAAAAGAAGCTTTGATTAAAGAGAGGGAGTTAATTTAACAAGTGTAACTGGTTTAATTTTTTTTTATTATTTATTTCTTTTTTTGCTGGGTTGTGCAGAACAAAGCACAGCCACGACCTGGAGCTGTAAGACTCACTCAGATGCCCCGGGAGATGGGCAGGTCACTCTGGTTTCTCTCTTCTGGGTGGTGGCAATGGTGTTTTGCAGTCCCCAGCCTCAGCAATAAAATCTGGCTGCAAGGGTGAAGTCAGAGGAGCTGCCTTTGATCCTGCCAGGCTGAGGCCAGACAGGCTGAAAACAAGTCGTGTGTGTCCTGCTCCAGCCTGGAATATCATTTATTCTGTTGTGGCAGGGAGGGGGGCACTGCAGCCCCTAATTTTGCCTCAGTCACAGAGGCACTGAGTTGAATCATCCAACAAGGAGAATTAAAGGCTCATTTGTACTCAGTAGCTCTGGAGGTTCTGGTTTCTGTATAAACTGAGGGCTTCAGGGCAGGGATTATCTTTGTCCTGTGTTGGTTGAAAACAGGTATTGAAACCTTTGGTTCATGCCAAGGACCCAAAATACCATTAAACTGAAATTTTGTTAGTTCTTGGAAATAGATAATTTTCTTTCCTAGGATTTAAATTTTTTTTTTAATTATTCTTTTTGTATAAAGAAAGTAATCTTTAGCCAAAAGTGCTGACTGAGCCAGGCTGAGGCTCACCTGCATTGACAGCAAATGTTTCAGTGGGTAGCTTGAGAAAACAGAGCCACAGTAAGTGCAACATAAATATAAATATCCCTGAATGAAACAGTGAAGTTCTCCAGCATGGCTCCTCATAGCTTCAGGCTGAACAGACACTAGAATTCCTAAAGATAGACTGGGATAAGGGAGAAAAGGGAAAAATGCAACTATTCCGAGAAACAAGCCAAAAAAAAAAAGAGACAAGGTCTGCTCTGAAGGTGGATTTTGCTGTTTGTGTCTGTGCTGTGTGTCCCCTCACACTGCTGGTGCTGAACAGAACAGAAACAGCCAGGGAACACCAGGGTGGCTTGTGCAAGTCTCTGTTTAATGACAGTGCTGCATGAAGACATTTGTTGGTGCCGCACGTACCTGGGACGGGCATTTTTACATTCCTGGCTCCTCAGGGAGCCGAGTTTGCACTGCAGGTTTCCACCACGGGAGGTAGTGGCTTTATTGTTCCTGTTTTCCTTTTTTTGTTGTTTGTTTTTGTTTTTTTTCCAGCTGGTTAGACCTACTGTAGTTAATTCAGTCTCCAGTCAGGAGGATGGACAGTGGAGCGGCAGCGAGCAGGCAAGCGGCAAACACAGTGCAGGCAGAATTCACTGGCTTTTAATTCAAACCTGTTTGGGGGGTGCCCAGAGCCCCCTCCCAGGCTTCAGCAAGCTGGGAATCACAGGGAGGGAAAAGCAGGAACGGGAAGACTCAATAAGCAGAACTAAAGCCTCGGTTATAAATAATGAATCACAAAAGAGGGGCCGTAGCAAAGGGCCTGAAGTTCCTGGGGCTGGGGGGGGAACAAAGAAACGGAATCTTCTCGTGGGTGTGTCTTAAAAACCAGATCCATCCCCAGCGTGTCCTGCCCTCAGGAGTCTTTGGGGAAGCAGGGAGTTGTTCCAGAGTGGAAGGAGCAGCAAGGCTCAGGTCTGTGGGCAGGAGGCCTCAGAGCCCTTCCCCACGGAGCTGAATCCCGATGGTTCTTTAGAGGCTTCTGCAGAACATCCTCCATCCCAGCCACGGGCTGGCTGTCCTCGTGGCAGGTGCTGTGCAAGCAAGCTGGCAGAGCCTGTCCTTGCCCTTGGCACTGGTTTATTCTTTGTGAAGCCAGAGGTGATGGCGTGGTTTGGTCCTCTCTCCAAAAGAGTTCCGAAGGCTCCGCTCGCGGGTGGGAAGGGCTTTAGTTTGTCGGTCGGAAGCGTAGATGGGAAAGGAGAACCTGCAGAGGTGAACAGACGTGGCACTGCCACCATTCCAAGGCCAGTGGGGAGATAGGTGTTCCCAGGAGATACCTCTGAGCCTGGAGTGTTGGGAATGAGCGGCTTAAAATGCCTGTTGGGCTTCAGGTAACTCCTCACGAACACCTGAGCTCTAGGAAATGACACCTGGGTTCCTTGCTCCAAGCTGGCAAACACAGGGAGGACACTGGCCCTTTTTCAGCAGCTTTTTTTTTTCCCTCCACGGTGTTTTGGAAGAGTTTTTCATGTAGTGGTTGAGTTGAGCTGTAAGGTTCTGCATCTGCATTCAGAGACTAAATCCCAGAGCCAGGTACACAGTACTGGAGATGATGATTTACCCTGGGTTAACACTGAACACCAAGTAAAGCTATGGCACAAAGATAATATTCACATTCCTTATTCTGAAGGCCCACACCATGTTCTAGTGCAGGGCAAATACCACCTATGGCAACTCCCAAATGCTTTAAAGCTTTTTTTTTTTTTTGTCTATATGCATATCATTTTCTATTTTGATTCAGCTCCCCACCTGTTAATTCACTAAGACAAATGGCATCTTTCTGCTTGTAGCTATGTTAGAAAATAGACCAGTAACTTGTTACTATTTTTCTGCCCAAAACCCAACTGACTTTCTGTCATTCTGTGAATATTCTAAGTGATGCCAGTCTGAGCTGATTCCCACCACTGAGTGAACTTGCTTGGTTAAACCTGGGAGGGAGAAAAAGAACAGCCAAGGTGTGCCTGAGATCTCTTGAGTCAGTGTTTCCAGTTCTTAGCTATGAGCAGACCTTGAAGAGCCAGGTCTGAATGTTATACAGGTTTGTGGGCTGAATATTAAAAGCACTGGCTATCAGCCTCCTCCAGGAACAGCAGGGTTAGAATGGAAATCTTTTGGATTAGGGTGAGACTGCTGTTTCCACTTCAGAAAACAGCTGAGATTACGTGTTGTAGCTGCTTGACATAATCTCTTCCTGCTCCAGAGCTGGAACATCCCCTGCCAGCACAGGGAGATGCTTTGTTAGCAACACAGGAAAACCAGGGAATTGGAGAAACCCTGGGCACTGAACTTGATCTATTCTGAAGCAGAAACTATGTGAATGTTCCACAAACTGCATAGAGAGAAAGGGGATTATATTGCTCTCTGGGTTGTGTTTTTAGCATCTTCAGGAAACAGCAGGTAGGGAGTCTGCCTCTGCATTATGGCTATTGCAGTCATCTGCTGCTCCAGAGCCTACAGGAATCTCTAGCCAGGCCTATTTCCACGTGGTTTTATTCATCTTGCCATGTTTTATTTACAGAGATATTGCAAAATATACCGTGAACTGAGTACAATTAGTAAGTACAGTGTGGGTTTGGCAATGCCAGATTCAGCGTGGCGGAATTATGCTGTTATGGGTTTTCAACTCCTATAATCCATGGAAAAATAGGGAGTAAGGGACGCTGGGAACACCCAGACCTGTCCAGAGTCCAAGTCAGACACAGGAGCTGGTCCAGGTAGGGGCTTTCTTGGGGGATTTTATTCTGGCTTTTTCCAAAGCACACAGTTTTATCTCCTTCAGTGTTAACTAAAATTAGGCACAACGTTATTCTGCACTCTCTGCTGAGAGACTGAGGCAAATCAGACCCGAGGGGGTCCTGGGCTCCGTGGCACCCTGGTTTAGGTGAGAAGAGCCAGACCTGACTTGGCTGACTTGTTCCAGCTCCCACCTGAGGCGGTCAGGGCTCCCCTGGCACCCTGTCCTGGGGTTTCTACATTCACCATGCCACCACTCCTCCCGGGCTGGGGACTCCTGGGGAGAGGCTGGAGATGAGATGCTGGTGGGCAGAAATCGCTGCTGATGAGACATGAGGGTGTCCTGTTTGATGTACACCATACAAGACAACTACCACTTCTCGAGTTTCTCTCTCCATCTCCCTTTTTTTTCATTGTTTTTTGGCTTGGGCTCCTGTAATTCATCCTATTTATTCATATTTACACCGTTGTAGTGGCTGGACATGAGACTGATCCCTCCGTTTTCCTTCTGCCCATGGCTTGTAGGCCCACGTTGCTGCAGGGTTGGGTCTGCGGGTGGCAGAACCTCCTTGACCCGCTTGGGGACCTCCTAAAGTGTTGGTTTGGTTTTATTTTCTGAAGGCTTCAGCAGTTCAACGCTGGGTAAGTCAGCTGGAGGCGAAGGCAAAGCTGCTGCGCGGAGCTCCCGCGAGCTCCGCCTGTTCCTGGCTCCTGCTGCGAAGCGAAAAGGATGGTCTTGTCTTTGGTGAGAGTTGAGTGACCCACCACCACCACCTCCCCGTGGCTCTGAGGCTGTCTGTGTCCAGCGCTCCCGCGGGCAGGAATCGGGCGAGCGCGCCTCGGCTCTCGCTCCCGCTTCGAGCGCGGCGCGAGGGCGGCTCCGAAAAGGGCCCTCCTGGGAACTGCTGTCCCACGGGTCACCCCGGGGGAGCGAGGGAACCTCCCACCTCCACCCCCACCGAGGCGTGGGCATGGCACTGCTGTCACCCCCGGGGCCTCATGCCCGGCACACGAGCCCCCTGCGCGGCCGCCCGTGGGGTGCGCGTGAATGGCCTGGGGGTTCTCCTCCTCCTCCTCCTCCTCCTCCTCCTCCTTCCTCTTCCTTCCTTCCTTCCTTTTTTTTTTATGGTTTTTTTTTTGTTGTTGTTTTGTTTTCCCGCTGCTGCTGTTTGGTTGGGGTTTTTTTTTTTTTTGACTCTTAGCAGTGGAGGATCTTAATGAAATCCTTGCGAAACTCGACGTTGAAGGTCGTGTAGATAATCGGGTTGACAGCGCTGTTGACGTAGCCCAGCCATGTAAAGGCGCTGTACATGGCCGGGGGGATGCTGCAATCGCAGTGCATGTTCAGGATGTGGGTGATGAAGAAGGGGAGCCAGCAGATGATGAAAACACCTGGGAGGGAGAAGGCAGAGAGACACGCTGGTGATTGCTGAAAAGCTGGACAGATTTTTGAGGCCGAGCACAGCGAGGTTCTTTTGGGTATAAGGGGAAAAATACTTCCCCGAGAACAAGCTGCTGTTTGTGGTCTGTGTTTCTATCCAGGTACTAAAGGACTTCTCTGCTCATGTAATTAGAGCAGATGCATCAGAAACTCTGGCCTCTGGGGTGCCAGTTTCTTGCTGGGCTGTGCTTTGGGAGCCCAGACACCCCCCAGAGGGGCAGCTTTCTGAACCCTTTGTACAGCACTGCCCACGGCTTGGCAGGAGGGACCCTTCCCACGGGCATATCCCACACATCAAGTGAAATTATTCCTAGGGAAGGCTGGAATAGTTTGTGCTGGACATCCAGACTGGCTGGCCCAGGCCTGGGCAGGGGCTGGATTACCAGGGCACTCACCAAGAACGATGGCCAGCATCTGGGTGGCCTTTTTCTCCTTCTGCTGGGACAGTTTCCTCCTGGTCACAGCCTTGAGGAAGTTCCTCGTCTTGCCGTTGGGCAGGGAGTGGATCTCGAAGACCTTGGCTGTGTGGTGTGTTTCTTTGGCATGTCCATTCTTCTCCACTCTCCCAGGGCTGTTGAGGGACGTCTGCAGGGTGGAGTTGTTGCCCCTGTTAGAGGCAACTGGCACGACCAGCTGGTGGTGACCTGGTGCTGCGGGTTTGAAGGTGGTTTTCTCGGGGGGGCTGGTGCTGGACACCATCTCCATCTCCTCCATGTGACTCTCTGCCTCCTGGACAAGAATCAAATGTCCACAACAGAAAGGCAGATAAATATACAGAGAGGAGCAAGGAACATTCCTTACAGAGTGAAGCTGGATGATGCTGGAGAACAGTCAATCCCTCTTCTCCCTCCCTACATGGCGCCTGGAAAAAGGGCTGTGAAATGTTTACAGGTATTTTGGGGAGATGGGAGTGACAGAACTTCACAGAAGGATTCTCCTTTTGCACAGAGAGGCTCAGAAATGAGAGAGATGCTTTCTCCACTCCCCACAGATTATTTTTTAGTTAGGTTTTCAGAATGCAAGTAAATAAAAATTAAACCAGCAAGCAAAGCCCAACAAAGCCAATGCAGTCCAAGATTTAAGTAACAGAGAGAAGGAAATCAAAGACACAAAATGTTCAAATGCCGTGGCTTTTAGAGCTGATCTTTAGGTGAGATTAAGTCTGGCTTTTTGAACTCTATCCTCTTAAACCCCCTGCTTCACTCTAAGGAATGGGAAGAACATTTAAAATGGTGAGATCGAATGGCAACCTTTGCTCTTTATTTTTTCTCCCACCCTGCATAGATTAACTGTGTGTCCTGAGGGGTGAGAGGGGGGAAGGCTAAACGCTCTGAAAAGCTACCACTTCTCTGTAACACTCACCACTTTGCGCTTATTAACTTGGAAGCTCCCATTGGACTTCACAATAACTGTGCAGAGCTTGACGTCTTCTGGATGAGTGCATTTGTCCTAAGGGGCAAGGACCAGCTCAGAGGTTACACAGGCACAGAGGGGTTTGGGGAGGGAAGCTGGTAGGGGAGGCACGTGGAAATACAGACACAGGGCATGAGGCAGGAATTAATCAGTGCGAGGATGATGGAAAAACTACTCTGGAGAAGCAGTGATGGGGGGTGACTACCCCTTGGGCTTTTCACCAAAGGCAGGAAACCTCAGAGATCTGCTGGTGTTTGTCTGTCCCTGTCTCCTCTCTTGACATGGCAGTGGCCCTGAGGCAGCAGGGTTTGGAGCTGGTGCCTCTGGGGCTACACATTGCCTCTGTTTGTTTTGCATGTGCTGCCAGAGCACTGTTTTAAAGAGCTGTTTGACACCCAGCCCGCTCAGCTGGGCTCCACTCACACATGTAGTGCTTGGAGAGGCTGTTTCCCTGCAGAGGTGTCGGTACCAGTGATGTGCTTGGCACCCCAACCACGCAAACCATTTCCACTGAACCCTGGGGAGACCTCAGAGCACCTAAAGGGGGGTTACCAAGCAGCTGGAGAGGGGCTTTTCATGAGGGAATGGAGTGATAGGACAAGGGGGAATGGCTTTAGACTGAAGGAGGGCAGGTTCAGGTTAGATATTATGATGAAATTCTGCTCTGTGAGGGTGGGGAGGCCCTGGCACAGGTTGCCCAGAGAAGCTGTGGCTGCCCCATCCCTGGAAGTGTCCAAGGCCAGGTTGGACGGGGCTTGGAGCGACCTGGTCTGGTGGAAGGTGTCCCTGCCCATGGCAGGGGGTGGAATGAGATGAGCTTCAAGGTCCCTTCCAACCCAAACCACCCCTTCATTCTGTGATTCTTCCCCAGCAGCAGCACTGGCTCAGAGAACAGTGTTGTTGGGCTGCCCCAACCCAAACCCAGCAGAGCCCTCTGGTTCACACAGCAGCTCCCAGAGCAGACCCGCCTCTGGAACATCCCCTGGCACCCAGGGAGGGCAGTGAGGCAGCCGGGAACCCGCAGTGTGTGCCGCTGGCACCGCAGCCTGGCACAGCACACCGCGGCCACCTTTGTGACCCAGCATTTCACCCAGCCCAGCCGGGGACACGTGGGGACAGGAGCTCTGGGGAGTGGAGCAGGGAGGGGAAAGGCTTCATGGAGCGCTGAGAGCAGGGCCCAGTCACCTTGAGAGGGGCGTGCGTGTCCGAGTCCAGCACGTGGCTGCTGCGCTTGGTGTTGACGCGCTTCCTGCGGCGCCGCAGCACGAGGTAGATCTGGACGTAGACCAGCAGGGTGACGATGAAGGGCACGTAGAAGGACACGATGGAGGAGTACACCACGAAGGCAGGGTTGGCGATGATGCACTCGTTGGCGTCTGGAACACAGAGAGGGGTTTGGGATCGTTCTCTCCGCTGCTCGGAGGTGGTTCCCACCTTCCCCAGCCCTGAATCTATGCTGTGTCCAACCCAGGCTTCCCAGGAAGCTGATGGCTGAACTGCCAGTCCTTCTCCTGCCTCTGGGAAGGTTTTCGTCCCATGGCTTTCCTTTTTAGCACGTTTTAATATGAGAGGGATTTTGAATTTGTTTTTGAATTTTGAATTTGACAGATGTTAAGGTAACGCTGGCTGTTGTTGCGTAAACTTCCACACAACCTCAGTTCTGGTGAGTCTAAAACACTGGTCTGGAACATCATGAGATGAATCAGACCCAGGAGCAGCTGACAGATGGGATGACACTGGCAGCAAACACGTTAAACAGGGATGGATAGACCCCAATACACCTCAAACCTGACCCCCGTGTCCACCCCTGGCTGGTAGCAGTGGGCTCCCTGGGGACCCAGGAAAGCCAGGGAGGTGCCAGCAGCCATCTGCAGGTGGCAAAACACTCACCTGTGTTGTTGAGGCCGAAGAGCAGCGGGCAGGAGATGGCAAAGGAGAGCACCCAGACCACGGCAATCATGACGGTGACCCTGCGCTTGGAGCTGTAGCGGGTGTTGTAGAGCATGGGCATGGCCACTGCTGTGTACCTGCAGGGTGGGGACACACACAGCCAGCCTGCTGTCAGCCTGCCAGCGCTGCCAAGCTGGCAATTCCACCCAGCTCCTGTGGCTGACAGCCTGGTCCTGTAGGGAATGTAAGGCAGGCCAGATTTCCCCTGCCATCAGTCCTGGGTTGGGAGGCAGCAGCCTGGGCTCAGCCCAGCTCAGCATTTCCCTTCCACTCTGAGCTGCTGCCTTCCCCCTGATACCTGTTCCACCATTCCAGAATACAAACAGAAGGACCAAACCAATGTAAACAAGCACAGGGAATTTAATTCACATTCCCAAGATCGGTGTTTCCGTGTCTTCTGACAGAACCCCTGCTCAGAGCCCACAGAGATCCCCTGAATTGCACAAGACATCAACACCACTCTCCCCATTTTCAAGCCTCTGAGTCACAGGTAAAATTAGACCCTGTAAAGGTGGCTGTGACTTTGCTCCCCTGGGTTTTGACACGACTTGCTGGCACGGAGCCCTCACCTGTCTATGCTGATGGCACAGAGGTTGAGGATGCTGGCAGTGCACATCATGACATCCAGGGTCACAAAGATATCACAGTGGATCCGACTGAACCTCCACTCACCAACCACCTGCAGAGAGAGAGGGGGGTGGGTACAGAACTCCCTGGGGCTCAGCTGTTCAGAGGGTCCAAAGGGAGAGCTCTGCACGAAGACAGAGGTGCCTGTGGGTGGCTGGAGCTCTGCTGGTTCAAAGCCAGTTCTCTGCTCCATCCCAACCGTTCCTCGGGACGTTCTCCCAAGGGCTGGTGGGATTTCATCCTCTCCAGTTCCACCCTGTTGCTCTGGACTGGTTTGGGCAGCCCAAAGGGCAGACACAAACCTGGGCTCGTGTCCCAGTGACATCAGGGAGTTCAAGCCTCCTGGAAGTCAGAAGGAGCGAGGCAGGGCTTAAACAGGTCTCTGGAGCATTTCAAAGCACCTCTAATTGTACTCACAGCTCTTCATTAGACAGGTTTTTTTGCAGTTATCCCCAGCAAAGGTCAGCAGTAGCCAAGCAGGAGTTTTCCCTCATTCCTCAGTGTAAGATCAGGGCAGACATTCCTTGGCTTTATTATTTTTTTTTTTTTTTGGTGAACAAACTGAATTTAATTCAGAGTGAAAATTCTTTAACACTCTACATGATGTGCTAAAGACAAAGAACTAATGATAACGCTTCCAGTCACCAGTAGCCTTTTTCTCTTCACTTCTCTTGCTATTGAAACTGAACTTTGCCAATTAAGTTTAATAGCAATTATTCGGACTGCTGTGTTTGACATGTGATGAAAAAAGTATATTTCCCTCTAATAAAAATAGAGTCCTACTGCATTTGAAAATAGAATGAATAAGATATCTATTCTTCAGTTATTTCTGCTCTGATATACATAACCATAGGCAGCATAAAGAAGGGAGAATGACTGCATTGAAGCCTGAGTGACAGATGAATACTCAGTGATTAAAAAAGCACTTAAGAGACAGTTACATCAGTAACTTTGATGAGAATTTGCCCAAAGGCAAAGGTTTCCAGCCAGATCTAAACCTCTGCAAGATCAGATTCTCTTGGTGCTCTCATTTATGGAGGAGAGATCTCAGAAATCTGGAGGTAGAAGATCTGTTTGCATCAAGGCTGGTTTTCGGGGGGGGGAGTTTTTTAAGTATCTCATTTTTATATTGGTTTTTGCCCCAGTTTGTGACACAAAGCCTGGGAAAAATTGATACACTTGGTTGATTAGGGCAGCTGTGATTACTGAGCAGGTGAACCCAGAAAGGGAAGAGCATTTTGCATCATTTATGGCTTATTAAATAAAAAGGGTGTGAGAGATTCTTCTAGCTGGGCCTGAGAGGGCAGGAGCTCCTTACAGCACAAACCTCTGCTTAAAATGGGTTGTGGCACCAGAGGAACAGAGTGGAAGTGCAGAACCAGCCCCAGAGGCACTGACTGCACTCACAGCCAGCCTCTGGTCATGTTAATAAGCTTTAGCAGATGCATGATGCTTTACATTTTTTAAGTGCCAGGAAAACAATCATTAACTCGAGTGATAATTAGTATTGTGCTTTCTCGACAGCCTATGTCATGGCAGTGGGTTTGTTTTGCTTTGTGTTAGCACTTAATGGGCTCATTGACAGTGGCTTCTTCCCCTGCTCTGCTCTCTGTGTTATCCTTTTCCCTCAGAAATGAGTGCCTGAAAACGAACTGTAAACTCAACCTGGTTTTGTACCAAACCCGTGTGCCAAGGGCAGCAGGGTGAAAAGCAGCTCACTTGGGATTTTCTCTCATATGTATCGTGACATAAAAGCTCTGAATTTACACTCCACTTCCACAGCTCCCTTCTCATCCCTGCAGCCCTCCAGGAACAGGGGTTTGATTGCTAATTTTTAGATTTTTTTTGAGTGCTGGACTCGCTGATCCTCGTGGGTCCCTTCCAGCTCACCACATCTGCAGTGGTTTCAGCAGGACACCCACGGTGCAGCTGCACATTCATTCTCGTGTAGATCTGAGAGAACAAAACTGGGGGCCTTTCACCCCTCTGTTTAAAGGCCACATTGATCACAGAATCAACCAGGCTGACCTCACACCACCTTGCCTACAAGATCCTGGCACTGAGCGCCACATCCAGCCTCCAACACCTCCAGGGACGGCGACTCTGCCCATCCCAGCCTCCAGTCCCTCTCTCTGGAAAGGATTTCCTCCAGGTGTCCAACCAGGACCTCCCCAGCACAGCTGGACTGCAATTCATCCCTCTGAGCAGCAGTGGGGTTTGAAGCCAGGAGGTTTCACACCCATGTCCTGGGAAAGCCTGGAGAGGGGAAGCACTGGAGGAACGCAGGAGGTCGCCCGCCAGCCCATTCCCAGCCCTTCCCCTCCCTCCCCAGCCCCCTACCTCCAGGTAGACCACCCAGGGCATGACCAGGGTGGCCAGCAGCAGGTCTGCCACGGCCAGGCTGACGATCAGGTAGTTGGTGGTGGTCTGCAGGGAGCGCTCCCTGGACACGGCCATGCACACCAGCACGTTGCCGAAGACGATGACGAAGATGAGCAGGGTGAGCAGCATGGCGTAGTAGTTGTACTGGGGCTTCTGCTCGGCGTGGGAGGCGTTCAGGGCCCTGCTCCAGTTCCTGTCACCGGCGTCACCCTCGTACCAGGAGAGGTTTAGGGGATCCATGGGGGTCAGAGAGCCGGGCCCCGGCTGCGCCCTGGCACAGAGAGGTTGGAAAGACGGCCAAGAGGTCAGCATGTGAAATGAAAATGGAACCACAGGAATGGATTCCTGGGTGAAATGTCTGACTGGAGGTGTGGTCAAGACCCAGATGGGAGGCTGAACTGATGTAGGCAGGGATTCCAGGGGGTGGTTTCTATGTCCAGCTCATCCCCCTGGATTTCTGAGGCTGAGGGTCCAATCCCTGTATGGGCCACTCACTTAAGAGCTGGACTTGGAGATCCCTGTGGGTCCCTCCCAGCTCAGAACATTCTGTGATTCTCTGAGGTGTCAGTTATTCCATGTCACGGCCCATCCAGGCAGAGTGCCTGGGATTCTTGCCTTGGCTCCTTTCTAGGTGTGCACAGTTCAGGGCAGATGTGCCATGGCCCACTTTGTTTATTTTCCATGTGCTTCGTGGGGCTCTGGGCTGTGCTGCTTTTTGACTTCCCTTTGCTTTTCCTTTTTTTTTTTCTTTTTTCTCCCCCTCCAGCAGTGAAATAAATAAATTTTAAACCCCAAGACCCGAACAGTGACAATAATGGAAGTTGACAGCAGCAGTTTTGCAGCCAGGGCTGGGCTGGGCTGCGCTGCCTCTGCCACATCAGCACCAACAATAAGTAAAGGAGCTCTCAAAAAGAACTACAGATATTGGCTCCTTTGGTTTTGGGGTTTCTGGCTTGAGAGGTCTCAAAGGGACCTTCTTCCCTTCAAGAAGGGAAGGTCCCTGGGAGAAAAAGGGACACCACGGACTCAGTTTGCACCAGGGGAGGTTCAGATTGGATATTAGGAAAAGTCTGTTCAGAGGTGCACTCACCACCCCTGGAAGTGTTCAGAAAACGTGTGGATGTGGCACTTGAGGACATGGTTTGGTGGTGACTGTGGGCTGACAACTGGACTTGATGATCTTGGGGGTTTTTTCCGACCCGAACGATCCTGTGCCCTCGTTCCCTGCTCAGCACTCCCTCGGATAAAGCATTCCATGTTTCCCAAGCCCTGTCTCCACAGAGACCACTCTGACTGGAAAACCGTGTTCTCAGCCACCCCAAAACCAGGCCATTTAACCTTCCTCACAAAAGACAAAAGTGAATTTGATTTATTAAAGCCACGTAAGCGATCAAAATAGCAAAACATTTGCAAATATCAAATTCACCTGGGAACAATGGTTCCTTTATGTTTCACTGAGCTCTTGTGTGCTTTTCTCATTCAGAGAACAATTTGGATAATAATCCTTGGAAATTTGTTGCATATGGGTCCTTAATAGCTGATAATTCAAAAAGTGTCTGTCTGACAGTGCTATCAGCGGCACTTGATAGCTCTACAAATGTCTTCTTAGGAGCTGTCAAAGTGTCAGAAATTAATTAAATGTTAGCTTCTGTGACTCAGAGTGAAGGGGAAAAATCAATGCTAAATACAGCAACAGTTTTTTCTCTTCTCCTGTTGCCCTTTGATAATGCAAAACTATCTCGAGGAGGCAGAAACATGCAGAAAATGCAGGATGGGGGGGGGGGGGAAAGCAGGAAGATGGAAAAGTATCTGAAAAGTATGAGAGGAGTGGAATGGTTTGATGTGTGCAGGATCAGCCCCTTGGGCCTCTCCTGCAGGTCTCAAACCAGAATTGTTCTTCATGGAGGAAAGGCCAGAGATGAGGGGGAGGGAACAGCAATTCCAGCCCTTTTTCGGGCTGGTACAACTCAGTGGTGGAGTTGGAGGAACCATTTATGTCGTACAAATGAAAAGTTTTGTTGTCTCTATCTTTAGGGGGAAAAAAAAAAGTTTGAATTTGGGGAAATGAAACAGAAAAAAAAATCCCAAATATTTTGCATGAAATAGGGAAACCAAACCACCAGGACCTAAAAACTGAAAATGTGTGATCATGCAGTGGAAGGCTCTGTCTAGCACATCCTTGTGGTACAAACTACAGTTACGTGGGCAGCTCTGTTAATCCCTAACTTTTGAGAGTTTTAGTTTTCAGCCTTAAAAATAATCTTATTCTCTCCAGGACTGGCATCATTTGGGAGCATTTTGGTGGCCATTAGAGTGTCTGGTGAGTCTCTCAGTCCTGCTTTAAGGAGCACTTTTCATTTTAGCGCTGACAGATCCTCAGCAGAGAAGAAAGAAGCACTTAAAGAGCCGACTTGAAAAGCAAGTGCCTTTCCCTGTGTTTGCCCAGGTGGCTGCATTTCCTGGTGGGGCAGAGGGAAGGGGTCACAGACACGAGGAAAAGGTGGAAAGAGCCCTGTCCTGGCTGGGGTTCTCTGTCCCTGGGTGTTCCTCCCAGCCGAGCCCCGCGATGGGGACGTGGGCAGGGTCCGACACGGAGCCGATTCCCCCGCGAATTAACTGCAGCAAAGCCACTCTAATTCCCACCCCGAGCCCACACAGGGTTTCAGTGTGGCTGAGCTAATCCAGATATGGATTTGCTGAGAGGCCAAGGGCAGGACAGAGCAGCAAGGTCACAGCCTCGTGGCAGCTGCCAGGAACGCAGCAGCATCCCCACCCTGCATCCCCGGAGCATCCCTGCTGCTCTGCCTCCCCCAGGACCAGGAGTGTGCTGAGCCCCTTCACATCAGCCTCCCTCGGGGGCTCTGCTCAAGCACAGCCTGACTGGGAAGCAGCTTTCCAGCAGCTGGGGGGGAATCTGCTGTCTGGCTGCTGGAAATCGCAGGGGAGAAGGTGCCAGGATGGAGGCTGCGAGTGCAGAGCCAGAGGTTTTCCCTCCTTTGCTGTCAACTCCCTGTTCTTTTCAGAGAGCAAACTGGAAAACGTTTGTTTGCAGTGCTGGTGTTTCTCCCTGGCTCCTCCTGGTTGATCATCTGATTGCATTTGTGGCAAACAAGCACGAGATCCCCCTGGCAGGCGTGGGGTGTTCACAACTGGCAGCAACAAACCCCCTTTGTCTCTCCGGCAGGATCTGAGACACCAAACGTGTGTTCAAGAAGCAGAGTTTGCTCTCCCATGCAGAGACAGGGAAGTGGAGGGGGAACATCTCCAGCAGAAACTCATGCCCACAGCTCAGCTGTGTGTGAACAGCCTGGCTCTGCCTCTGCTCTTGGTTCTGTGCCTGGCCAGAGATGCCCCAATTCAGTCTTTTTTTTTCTCTCAGAAATAGCAAAACCCACTCCTTTTGGTTTTTACTCTGCTTGCAAACACCCTCAGGCATGAAATACTCACAGGCCTGATCCTGAGCAAGTGTCACACCCTGTGACTTGTGTCACTGCAGCATCTGGTTTCTGTTTGGGAAGGATTTGTGGCCTTTCAGAGCTAATCTGGCCCTGGCTGCCAAAACACGCAGTCTGCCTTTGCTTCTGCATGAAACAGTATGGAATTCCCTGGGGTTTTGCCCCAGACATAACAAATTGAACATGAAATCTGGAGCTCAGGGTGAATTTCCATGCCCAGGCTTTCCTGTGGGCTCCAGACACAATCACACTGCTTGGCTTGGGGCTGAACTTGATGTGCACCAACAGGGGAACAGCAGCAAAAGGCACCAGTGACAGCATCCCAACGGCAGAGCTTCCACAGCAGCCTCAGAACAGACTCCTCCTCCCTTTCCCAAGGGATTTTGCCTGCAGTTCTTGCCAGATCCATATTTCCTGATGCCAGAGGTACCCACCAGTTCCCGAGTCCTGCCCAGGACTGTGGGAAAAGGCTGCTCAGGGACAGATCTTCTCCAAAGGCTTCTCTGCTCCACAGAAATCAATGTCCAAGTGAAACGTGCACGGCACAGCGCTGTCATTTTCCTCTGAAATTTTGGAATCAATGGGCCATAGGAAAGCTGTCAAACTGACATCCCTTCTGTCCTGCAGATGCTTCTTGATGCTGTTTACTGGGCTCCTCTGAGAATGCAACAGAGACGCTCCAACTGAGGGAAATAACATCTCCTTTTGGAGTGGGGAGGAGGTGGAAGAGAAGGAGAAGGGGAAGGTGTGATTGAGGAGCTGGTTTGTATCCCTGTTCAGGAGTTTTGTGCAAAGAAAAGGACCTTCTGCTGTAGTTTCACTATTTTTTTTTTTGCATGTAAGCCCAGAATTGCTAATCCAGGCTGTGAATTCCTGGAGGTGGTTCCCTGGAGAGCAGGGAAGGTGTGTAACGACCAGCAGTGAGTGAGAACCTTTTCCCCTGCAGGCCTGCACAGGGCACAGAGTCTGCAGACACTGAGGAGGAGGAGGAAAGGTCAGGAGTTAAGGAAATGTGTAAATTCTGTCTTGACCTTGGTGAAAAATCCCACCCAGCTGCCCTGGCCTCTGACACTCCAGGAGCAGCTGATCCAGAACGCACCCAGCAGAGTCCTGGTGGCTTTAAATAAACCTGCCTCCCCCAGGCACTGAGTTGTACATGCAAATGGAGCAGGGCTGTGACAGCCATGACTGACGAGGGCCTGGCAGTAATTACACCTGAGGCAGCTCTGAGCTCTGCCTGTGTCTGTCAGGAGGCAGAACTGGCAGAACTTGGCTCTCCACACGCTCCTGGGGTTCTGTCAGTGCTGCACCTCCAGTAACCAGTGGATTTCAGCAGCAGGGGGGTTTGGACACCTCTGCACCCAGAGAGAACTAGGGACAAAAGTCCTGACAAGACTGAGGTTTTGGGGGGGCTGAATTCTCCTGTCCACACTGTGCAACCTTCATGTCCAATCCAACGGCTCTGCCCATCAGCTCCTTCCAAAAGCCTCTTGAAAAGCTTCCTCCTCTCCTGAGGAGGAAAAAAAAAGCTTAAAAATACATAATACTTTGTTGTGGACTCCTCATCCCTGGAAGTGTCCAAGGCCAGGTTGGAGCTACCTGGTCTATGGAAGGGTCACTGTCAGAGTCTGCCCAGAAGATATTGGGTCTTATTAAATATTGCATTTCTACAGGCCCAACATCCTGTTCTGTACAAAAGCCATCTTTTTTCCTTAATTCTTTTATCTGTATCCTAACGCTAAATCTCCCTGACTAGATCTGAGCCTCTGATTAATCCAATAAATTCCCAGCTTCGTGATAGCTGGTGATCCATATTTCCCTAGAATTTGTCCTGTGTTTGAGATCATCCACCAATGTCTGCAAAGAACCTTTAATCAGTCCCAGAGATAATTTATGATTTTTGAAGCACTGAAAACGATGAATCTCTTCACTTGCCCTCCCCCTCAGTTTTGCACAGAACTGGCTGAAATCTGAGCAAAATATCTGCTTTGAAGTACTGGTTAAAATGTGACAAATGTTGAAGGGGGGTTATTTTTTTCTTTACCATTTGGTTTCATCTGTTTAATGTTCACTGTGCATTTCGGTTCTTGGCATTTGAGGTGTGCAACAGTTTAATTGCAGAAATAGATTGTGTTAATTCCTGAGCTGAATGAACCTTTCCCCCCCCTCCATTGAGGTTTCCCGTGTTTATGCAGCACCTAGTACAAGGATACTTTAGCTCTGAGTCCTTCAGCCACACTTTATTAAAAGTAAATAATAATAATTCAGATTGAAGTGCTCAAATATTTGCCCTCCCCTTCTGCCACCCAGCGCTCAGTGAACATCTGCTCTTTTCACTGCCACTCCTATCCCTGAGCTTGTTTGCAAAAATGTTTGCCAGCAGAGGTGAGTTCCAGAGGAGGGTTCTCTTCCCCCTTTTCCCCTCTGATTAGTGGGGGTTTGCCCCAAGCCACCCACAGCTGATCTTTGCCACCTTGAAGAGCTCTGTGTCAATCAGCTCCTCAAATTTCAGATCCTAACGACCTTTAATCGTTTAATCCCTGGCCTAAATCAGCTCAGCTACTCAGCTTAAATCCTGGCTTCCAGCACCCACCTCTGCCATCTCTGCAGGCAGAGTGTGAGCCCTGGAAGGCACCTCCAGCTCCGTGCCTGTCCTTTCGCATCTCCTCCCCCAGACTGGGTGCTCAGCCACGCAGGAACTGTGCTGGATCAGCAGCTTCTGCAGAGCAGCATCTGTTGTTGTGGGCACGGAGCTGGAAAGGACTTGGAGAGCCCCTGCTCTGCCCCGTGGCCATTCCTGAACAAGTGTCTGCCTGAACTCCTTGCTCTGACCTTCTTGAACGGCTTCCAGACACACAGAACGATCCATTAGCTTTGCCAGCTGCAATATGGGATTCCTGCCTGGTTTGTCTTTCCACTCCCATCCTGCTTCATCATCGTGGCCCCTCTCTGTTCCATTTTCCCCACCCAATCAAACTTCCAAAGGGCAGAGGGGTCTTAAACTATGTTTTAAGTCCTCTCATGTCCACCGAGATCTGATGGTGTGAGGGTTTCACTTCTGTCTCGCTCCCCAGGAGATTTCCTGGCTGTTTTGCCCATCCCTGAGCTAAGACATCAGGAAAGTGGTTTAAGGTTTTATCTGTCCTGCTTGTTTTCACCAGGCAGAAGGCACTAAGCTGAACTTCTCCCACAGGCCTTCATTAAAATTCACTCATTAGCATTCTGAAGCCTAACTACAGCACATGTGTGGATCACAGCCTAAGAACAGACAGGACTCCCAGGTCTCCAGCCTGTTGCCAGATTGATGGCTTTGGGCTGGTTCTGCCCAAAGAACCCTTAAAGATGCCATCTATGGTCCCCTTCCACTCCCCATGATTTGTTGGCAGCATCACTGACAAACCCCCAGCCAGGAAAAGGGTTATTCCAAGGGCTTCAGTGCTCAGATGTCGAAGGTTTGGAGGGATGGGGGGGATTTCTCTCGCTCTGCCCTGCCCTGGGATCACTGCACACACTCAGCTGCCTTCCTGAGCTTCGCTTGCCTTTCACACTGTGAGCTGCTGGTGTCCAGAAAGCGTCTTTGCACCCAAAACAAAGCCATTTTCCCTCGTGATTTCATCGGCACAGTCCCCGGGAAGGCTCCGCTCCCTGGAACCCAGCACTTCCCAGCCCAGAGTCATCACCAGGGCTCCAGAAAAGCCATGAATATTCCCCCCTGTCCTCAGGCACCGGATTGCCTGTCAGAGGAAGCAAAGAGCACCAATGTTTTTAATTAGGGAGCGCCGGGCACGAGTTCCTGTGGAAGTTACGGCAGGACTGAACCCAGCGCTGTCTTCAGGGGCTGTTTAATTCATCAGCAACACCAATCAGGGGGTGCAGGAGGCTGAAAGCAAACTGTGCAGGGCCTGAACGCGGGTGCCTGACTTGCTACAGGCGAAACAAGCCCAGAAGTCCGAGAAAAACCTCCTGCAGGCTCAGCTAACAATAATAAACACCCCTTTTACGTGCTCATCCCGCAGACATGGGTCCCCTCCTCGAGCCTGTGGTTCTCTCCTGGAAAAAGCAGCCAAATCACTGTGTGCCAGAGATGTGATTTGTTCTGCAATCAGGGCCTGCTGTTGCTGCCTGCACCTTTGATTTTTCACTCACAGCAGAGATCAGACACGCTCTGAGTGGTCACTGTGTTGTCACATCTGACACATTAAGGTCTCGGAGTAATATCCTTGTGGGAACACTGAATGCTGATGGACAAGTTATTGAACTATCTGCTGCACAGATTTAGTAATTGCTTTGCTTTATTGTTTCTTTGCCTGCTATTTTATCATGCTTTTTCATGTTTACTGTCTCTACAATGTCACCCACCCTAAGGTTTGGGGGGGGTGGTTGTGAGGCCTACGATAAACTGAGCTGCAAAATGCAGCCCCAAAGAATCTTAACTTTAATATTATCTCTTCCTGTCACTTGCTCTTGGGGTTGTAATTTCCTAATTGATTCTTCCTTCACACTGAGAGAAAAAAAAAAAAAAAAGAAATCACCAGATAAATAAAAATAACACTTGGAAAGGACGACAAAGGCAACTAGACATCAACAAACATCCTCCTCCATCATGAATAATTGCACATGGATTTCTCCTTTCATTAGTAAAACACCTTCCAAAGGAAGTGCCCGTCTGTGCTCTGGAAGGAATGTTTGGACTTTGCCAGTGGTGTGGAACGAGGGGATGGTGAAATGCCAGTGACAGAAACGATCTCCTGTCTGGGAACATTAACCTCTGGCAGCAGCTCTGGACCCAGAGTGTTTGCAGCTGAGCAAAATGTGTTAGCAGAGAAATCACTGAGTTTGTGTGGGGTGAGGGGGAGGGGGGAGAAAGAAAGAAAATGGGTGAGAAAAGCAGCTGCTTTCTGGAAAATACTGATTTGCTTCGACTGTTAGAGGAAACAGTTCTGGAGTTTTCAGCCAGCCCTGGTTCTTCCAGCCCTGCAGGACCCACAGTGGGACTGGGGGGATCAGAATAAGGCATTTTAAGGGTGTTGCCTCCCCCCCCAGAGTCTGGATGCCTCTTCCAGGACAGGGGGGATGCCAGAGGCCAGGCCAGGTTATCCTGGCAGAGGCCAGTCCTGCATCACAACCAGCTTGAGGCACCTGCTTTACAAATGAAAACAAACCAATCATAAGGATATTTAGGACTCTACCAACATGGAGATTCTGATGATGACTTTTTGAGTCCCTAATTAGCAAGATAATGAAAACCCCTCTAATTCTTCCAGCCAGAAAGTGCAGATAAGGAGCTTACACACACCCAGACCATTCAGCCAGGGTGGGCTGGAGTATTCCTGTAGTAGTTCTCATAACTACTGTTTTACTAGTCACAACCACGTTTTTGGAGTGTCCAGAACCTCCTGGGGGTGAGGAATGACTCATGGACTGGGACACAGGTGATTCTTTCTGTTCAGCGATGTATTTATGTGAGGGGGCGAAGGATGGGTGTCGTTCCTAATTTTAACACCTTTTGAGTTCAGAAATTGCAGCTTTTCAAACACGAGTGACTAAAATTCACCTCCTAAACCTGAGTGTAAAATGCCTCAAGGCCACCAGGCTGTCTGGAGGTGTCCTGTCCCCGCTGAACTGGGTTCCCAAGCACACAGATAAGGCTGGAACTCAAAGGGGCCAGAGAAAACAGACTCAAAGGCTGGGAATCCAGCTCCAGACCTCAGGAATCCCACAGGTAACCACACTTTTTTCTTGACTGCCATCCAGATACGCAGCAGCATGAGCTGTGCAGGCACAGAGGGTGCTGGGGGTCAGGGAGGGCCTGCTGCCAGCAGGATCCCAATTTGCTGAAGCTCCAGATCGCCTGAGACATCAAAATAGGATTCCGTTTAGACGAGTAATTTGCAAGGTGCGGTGTTTTGGGTAATAGCTCTGAGTTGTCTGATACAGTGTCTCAGCTGCAGCACTCAGGGGAGATGATTGAAAAACCTGAGCTGCTGGTGAAGAGTTCATTTCTCTCTAAAGCTGCAGATTGCACAGGGCGTCCTCAATGGTGCTGATTTTGCTGATCCATCCCCAGCCTTAGCAGTTGGCAACCTGAAGCAGGGAGCGAAATCAAATATATGTACTTATCGACTAGCAAGTGCTTGCAGATCCTGGGACATCTCAGGCGGGAACAGCTGAGGGTACAGAGCCTGAAAGTCGGGATAAATGATGGAACACGGAGAGCAAGGAGCCCCAAATCCAATGGCAGAGATTTCCCTGAGCTCAGCAGGGCTGCCCTGCCCTGTGATCAGCAGCACAGTGTTTATTTAGCTCCACTAGAAATGTGAAGTGTGGACATCACTGAGCTCAGCCAGGCCAGCCTGCAGGGCTCAGTGTTGTTGTGTTCCATTATTGCCAGATTTATTGCTCCTCACAGTCTCTCCTTCTCCAGCTCCACGGAACACATAAGGCTGCATTTACATTTTCTGAATGGACTAATCATGGCTCTCTGCTTTGATAAAGAAAGTGCAGCCTCCCACATAACCACATGGAAACCAACAGGGAAGAGTAAACCAGAAATAAACCCATCCTAGGGGGTTGAGAGAGAAAAATACCCACCAGGATAATTGGGAGGGATGTACAGAGAAGCAGCAACTGAACACACAGTCACATCTTAAAAAGAAAATAAATTATAATGCTAAAAATACCCAGGTGAAGGACAGCAAGAGAAAACATGATTGAAGTGGAACAATTGGTAGAGGAGTTAATAGTTATTAGCAATCACTTCAGATTGAATATAGGTTGGTTTTGTAACAGCACAAGGGATGATGCATCTGACAGGACTTAAACAATTGCCTCCCCCTTTCCCAAAAAGCCTCTTCAGCAGTGCCCTGGCACAAACTGATCGGTCCCTGCTCCTCAGGACTTGGCCAAAGCAAAAGAGAGTTACTGAAAGTTTTTATTTGTTAAATACAGTGAAGTTGGATCCCAGGCAAATCTTCCAAAACCTTTTCCTCCCTGTATTCCAGACCTTAACACATTTTAACATTGATCCCACTGTATTTTCTTCTCCTTTAAAGCCTTTAGAAAATAACCCTGAGGGGTCAGGCAAAGATCCACCAGTCTGGTACCTTTTATCCAACGGTGCCCAAAAAGCCATTGCCTGGGCAAGAGTCTAAAAATGGAGCAATAGATATGATATTTTTGCAAATAATCTCCCACCACCCAACTGTTCACTGTGCCAGGGTGGTTTCTATGCCTTTATTAACCACCACTGGAATTCTTTCCCTCGGAATTTGAACTCCCTTGAACCTGGGTCGCTTTGGGAGCATTTTGTGCACCGAAGGTGAAACTGCAAACGAGGTGTTACGAAAGGATTGAAGATGCCTGAGCCCAACCCATCTCCTTCACGGCTGAAGAGCCACAGAGCCTTGTGCATTCCAAGAGAAGTATTTCTCAAAGGGGTTTTTCTTGCTGTTGTTTCTGAGATTCTGCAGGCAAAGTTTGTTCCAGAATGCTGCTGGTGAGGAAAGGAGTGTGTCCAGCACAGGGGGGCTACAGACAAGCCAGCAAATGTTCTGCAGAGACAGAACTCGGGGCTCAGGAGCTCCTTCCACGGCTTCTTCCACGCGGTGGAAACAAGTGTCCGAAGTTTTCCAAGTAATGTGGAATTCTGCTTTCTCCTGGAGGGAGCTCGATGTTCGTTTCCATCCAAACACTCCCTGCTCTTCAGAGGCAGCTCTAGAGAACAATCCCATTTATTTCTCATTCCCAGAGCCTGGGGGTGAGTCGGTCCACACCTGGTCATCGAGGGGTTTACAGTCCCAGGGCCATTTGGCTGTCACACAGTGCAGGGCTTTATCTGTGCCAGGGGATTAAAACTCCCAATCTCTGCTCTGGGTGAGCAGGGACAGCACCCAGGGAAGGGCTGGAGCTGTGCCAGGGCAGGGTTAGGATGGATCTCAGGACAAGGTTCTTCCCCCAAAGGGTGGTTGGCACTGAACAAGCTCCCCAGGGTTTGGTCACGGCCCCAAGGCTGCCAGAGCTCCAGGAGGGTTTGGACAAGGCTCTCGGGGACAGGGTGGGATTTTTGGGGTGTCCTGTGGGTTGGACTGGCTGATCCCTGTGAGTCCTTTCCAGCTCAGGATATTCTGTGATTCTGCAGGCTTGATTTTGAATTCCAAAGTTCTGGTGAAACACAGGATGGGGATTTGCTGATTTAACACAGAGGATGGATTTGAGGAGAAGAACACCCAGGGAATCGTCCTTTTTGTGCTGAGCCTGTGCCATTGAGGGGGAACAGCTTAGTCACAGGTCCTCTCTGCTCTGTGCAGACCCTTCAGCTGGGCTGTTCTGTCCCAGCTGCATTTCCCAGCAGGTTTGTAACCTGTGCTACCCCAGCCCAGGGCCTGCAGCCTCTGCTGATGGTGGCAGAGCCCGAGGGAGGATGGGGGGAACACACTGCACCAGCAATGAAGTGCCATTAGAGGAAAAGCTGAGTGTGTTTGCCAGGCAGGTGTCTCCCACTCCAGCCAAGCTGGAGGAGATTGGAGTGCAATCTGTGAGCCCCTGCACACAGGCAGGGCTGCGGAGTGAGAGCACGTCCAGCTGTGCCTCCCCTCCGCGAGCAGGGCACGGAGAAATCACCTGAGCTTGGGGGGGATGGAACCTGCGGCCCTCAGGGGCAGGGGGGGCAGGAGGGAGGGACAACGTGTGACCACTGATCTCACCCAAAGCCTGAAGGAGATTTGAAGCCTGCCCTCCTCTCCCCAGCATGTTTCCCTGTCGTGCCACACACTCTCCACGCAAGGAAAAGACAAGCAGATGGCACGCAAATCGGCGGAAAGTGCTTCTACAAAAAAACCCTGCTCAGAAGTGAAGAGGAAAGGTTTGGATGGCACAGAGGATTTCTGCAGCACGGAAGAGAAGTTCAGAAGGGGAAAAACAACAAGTGCAGCGCTCTGTACAACTATCTGATGGAGTCAGAAGTATTGGCAAGAGGCTCCTTATTTATAAAACCACCCAGTTATTTTTCTTCTTTCCCGTGAGCTCTACTGGAAGAACAGTGGCTCGTGTTCCTCACAAATTAATTCCTTGAGAATTGACAAGTGAGGATGTGTTACCTGTGGAGAGACAACCCCCAGACAACAACCTGGACCACAAATACTCCAGCCACCCTGGTGCCTGCTTCCCTGCCCTAAAGCCCCGCTTTGCACTGCTTTCAAAAAGCTGGGTGAAACTTAGAGCTGGAGGGCAATGGAAAAAAACATACTAACAGCCAGGAAGGGTTCAGACATCCCTCATGCCACAAAGGTGACTGTAAACCTTGCACAAAATCTACTGGCAGAGCAGTTTCTCAAAGGGTTCCTCCCAGGGCTTCTTCAGGAAAAGGGGACAGATCTCCTCCCCTTCACCAGGAAAGGTTGTGCTCAGAAGGAAATTGGAAGGGACACGAGTTTTGCTTTACCATGCATAAAAAACTGAGTGTCGTACAAGAAAAAAGAGTGTTTTCCCTCAAACAATTTGCCTGAACAGCCTTGTTCCCTGGGGAAGTGCAGTGTACCTACATTATATCCTCTCTACACATCCTCCTCCTACAGCTCTCCCTGTCACTCTCCTTCATTGTGTCTGTGTGAGAGCAGTGTTAAGCATCAAACTTCTAAAAATGAACCCAGCTTCTTAGCAACTCTAAATGCCTCTTTAGCATACAATAACAACTGTTTGTTGGCTTGCAGGGAGTGCTTCAGACGAAGAAATAAGGCAGCCTGACTTTTTTTCAATTTGAAAACTCCCTTTCACCTATTCTGTTGCGGAACAGCTTAATGGGTCTTTGGGTACAGTGACAAATATTTTCCCTTTTCTCCTGTCTTTCTTTACATCTCTAGGCAGTGGTGATCACAGCAGTGATACTCCCTGTATTCCCTTACTCACAACATTCGCACTTCTGGAGGAAAAGCACCGTCACGTCTCTCTTACCTTCAAGCCATACGAGTCCCTCGAGCAGAGGCGCGAGCACTTTGTGCCAAATTATATCCAAAATGCCACAACTCTCCACCGTGGCTTCTCCCAAGCTCTCCAGGGCCTTCCAGCACACTTTCTGGTGTCCAGCGTTCAGGCACGAGCAAAAAAGGGAAAGAATCACCTGCCTGATCCCTGGAGCAGGTGGAACTCGTGTAACCCCAGGCGGAGCTGGAACTTCAGGAGCTCGGCAAGCGGCTCAGCTTCCCGGGAAGAGGCGATCTCGGCAGGGACTCGCTGTCCATCTCTCTCAGCGCATCGCCGGCTGGAAGAGCAGCAGCTCCGTCTCCATCTCTCCCGGAGAGCGCGGACTTGGCTGAGCCGGTGCTCGCTCAGAGCCGCCCGTTCCTCCCCCGGCGCGATCCCAACAACCTGTTTCCACGCTCCGGCTCCCTCGGCTGCCCGCGGGCTGCGAAATTCCCGCAGCGCTCCCCTCTCTGCCTCGCCTGATGCTGGGAGGGAGGGAGGGACGGAGGGAGGGGAGGGAGGGGAGGGGGCCAAGTTTCCTCCCCCGGATCCCTCCGGCTCCCGCGGGCGGGGACGGGCGGCTCCAGCGCCGGGAATGCGGGAGCGGCTCCAGCACCGGGAGCGGGACAGCGCCGGGTCCCGGGGGTGGGGAGCGGATCCGAGGGGCTCCGGGGACAGGAGGGAGATGCTCCCAGCCCCAAGGGGGAACGAGCCCTTCCCCGACCTGCCCTGCCCTGCCCTGCGCACGCACTGCCAGGTGAGCACCGGGGATGCTCCTCCCGGGATGCTCCTCCCGGGATGCTCTGCCGGGATGCTCCTCCTGGAACGCTGGGCACCCTCTGAGCTCCAAGATTACCGCTGCCTCTGCGCAGCTGGAGGGTTTCAGAGGGAAAAAACGTGGAATGACCCACCGTTCAGACAGGAAAGCAGGAATTTCTCTGAGGGAAGCCGAGCGCAGTTGTCGTTCCCGGTGTCAGCAGCTCGCACACCTCCTGTGCAGAGGAGCAGGGCACTGCCAGGGAGGAGCATCACTCACCTGCACCCCTCCCCGGCACAGAGCCCCGGCACGTCCCGGGGATCCGCGGAGCTCCCGGGCTCAGAGCGCAGCGGGGCCCCGTGTTTGAACACTCGGTAATGGGAAAGAGCTTCTCTTTGCAATGCAAATACCCAGAGAAACCATTTCCTGAAAGTGTAGCTGCCGTTGCAATATTTTAGTATCTTCTTAGAGTTTAATATCCTTGAGACTGCCTCACTCTCGAAGCATTAGCAGTCCATAATTTGAAGTGTTTCCTAAGAAAGCTTTTTTTTTCTTTTTCTTCCTCTCCCCCCCCTCCCAGTGGCTTGATATCTTTTCTGAATGTGTTTTTCATCTTACCAAATAGCACTAGGCAAAGAGAAAACAGGAAGAAAACCATCTCTGTGGCTAGATTTTAAAGACATTCAATTTCTGCAGAATTTTTTTTTTTCAAAGGAGTGGATCTCAAATGCTGTTTTCAGCCTTTCCTGACAGTGAAACCCCAAAGCTCCTGACCCCTTTGGGGTGCTCCATATCTGAATTGTACACACACTGTCCTTTCTGAGTCATCTTGAGTGCTAAAGTCAAACTGAATTCTCCTGAACTTTCCAAGTGTACTGCAATAATTTCCTTTTTTTTTTTTTTTTTAAATCCAATTAATGTTCCACTGTGAGCTTTGCGGTGCCAAAGGAGCCAAATAAATACTAGAGCTGAGTATATAGAGAGCAATTATTTCTCTTGGAAAGCAGGACAGGAATGGTTTTGTACATTTTGCTTGCCTCAAAATGGTTATATTTATTTAATGGATGGACAACACTCCTTTGAGATGTTGATGCTTTCTTGGAGGGCAAGAAGGATCTGTCCTCTCTTCGACTCCTTGGGCTTCTGCTTGTGTCACAAGATGTTTTCCATCCAGCCATCTATAAGAAAATGAACTACACTCTGAGTCAGGAAAACAGCAATTTAATAACTCAGAACCGGGGAAGGTGTTTAATGGACAAGCTCTGAGTCTCACTGACTCTCTGCCATCTGCCTCATCCCTCTGATTTACAGTGTGGATGTGTTTAACTGCTTGTAAAACTCATATCTGGGTGTTGCTGCTGCTGCTATATATTTTTTTTTCCTCCAGTCCTACTAAAGAAAAAAGCTTTTTATTTTTTTCCACTGGAAAACTATGAATTAAAGCAATGGCTGGTCTGATGGGAGATGTGTTATAAATCACAGCTGCCAGAAATGCAGCTCATCTGTTAGTCTGGAATGGGAAGAGCTGCAGAAAACTGCAGGAGACTTTAATGGGTGATGTAGCTGTCCTTGGGAAGTTTACAGTGAGATTCATTTCCCTTGAATTTTGTATCAAGGATTTCAATAAATGCCCTAGAGTCAGATGAATCATGGGAGAAAATAAAGCACAATAACAAGAAAAACTGACTTCTTAAAAAAAAAACCAAAACCAACCCAACTCCGAACCTGAAGCCAAAACAAAATGAAACTTCAAACCCACAAGTACAGCTTTCTGAAGAGAAGCAAACCCTTCTATTTTTTCAGGGCATTTCTGGTTTGTGGAGAACAGTTCCTGGGGCAAATATCCCGAGCGTTCTGCGGCATTTCCTCGACGGGGGTTCGCTCTTTCTGCTTCTTTAACAGAGGATTTACTCATCTGAGCAGCACGGGGGGTGCAGGGGGATAAGATGCCTCCTGCACTGCACCATGTCACTGCAAAAAGGGAGCTGGCAGTGGAACATCAGTCACTGAGATCCTCAGCAGGAGACAGCTCATCGTGTCACTGCTCCATCACAGGCTGCTGGCGTGGAAAGCTTTGAGGAGGCAGAGGGGCTCGGCTGATGATTTGATTTCTCCTCTGCAAGGACAACCTGGCCACAAATGAAGAAGGGCAAATGTTTCTGACTGCCCTGGGGACGAGGCAGAGGTTTCTTAGGGGCCAGTCCTGAAGTGTGGAATGAGCTTTCCTTCAAGCTGATCACAACTTTGCTGCTTTCTGGCCCGTCTCTTTGGCTTCGCCTTCCTGGCACCAGCCTTCAGTAAATATAAAAATAAGGAAGGTCCTCAGAGCAAACCAGTGAACAAAACTGAGGGCAAATCAGAGTGAACACAGTTCATCCTCATGAAGAAAAAACCCCCACCAAAGCTCCTTAACACTAATGAATTGATGCAAGTGCATCACATGCCCTCCTAAACGGTGCCCAGGTCCCACATGAAGTGTGCCACCTGAAAACTCCCTGTTTCAGCGCAGTGCTGGTTGGCTCACGGGGGTTGCTTGGCATCTTGTCTGGAACACTGGCTCTGCAGGCTCTGCAGACCCTTCCCTGAGGGTCAGTGCTGTGCAGTGAGCAGGAGGGGCTGAGAAATGCCCAGGCTGCTGAACCCCAGCAGCTCTTTTCTCTGCGGCCCCTGCAGCCCGCTCTGGATTTACCAGCTGGAACCCCAGTCAAGGGCCAAAACCCAAGCCCCCCTTCCCCTGGTTACAGCTCAGTTTGCCTCCCTCTCTGTGCACCCTCAGCAGCCAGGCTGGTGCAGGAAGGTGGAGGTGGATCCACGTGCAGAACTGGCTGGGATTTGGCAGTTCCCCTCCCGGAGCTGCCGCAGAGCCCTTTGGCTGCAGGTTGTGCCACCTCTGCTATAAATACATAAACCACCACACTGGCATCTCCTGCTCTCCCTCAGGGCAGACCTATATGTGACTCCTGAATAAAAGACCTGCAGCTCAGGGAGGCAGATTAGTCATAATGAGCCTTGTGAACTTGAATGCTCTGCAGTTTCTTCATCTTTGCTGCCAAAACAAGCAACATTACACTTGGTAGTGCAGGGGGGGAGACTTTGCTCTCCTCAGCAGAGCAGGCACAGAGAATTATTGGTCAGAATTGGCTTCTGGGAAATGATTATCTCTGTGCCTTGCACTGGTGCATGAAAGCTCATTAGTCCTGCCAGAGAAAGTACCCAGTGCTTGGTGCGGACTCACCTTTAATTGCATGATATAAAACCTAACCTGGGGAAAGCCTGTCTCCAGACATCGCTGCAGAGGATGCTTGAACCGGTCACACAGAGCCACAGCCCATCAGGAAGGTCCTGTCAAAGGTGCTGTGCTTCCAGCAGTCAGCCAGGCATCAGCTGGAAAACTGAGGGGCTGCATCAGAAGTACCTGAGGATCTCA
>JAWWES010000067.1:5515971-5533185 GCA_035583135.1 Lophotriccus pileatus
ATGTCTGTGCTCAGGGGTCTTGCAGCTGCTCTGAGGGAGGGAAATTCAAAGCAGGGACCCACAAGCCCTGCCTGTTTTCCACCTGGGAAAGGAGAGAAAAGCTACTTATTGTGTCCTTTGTTAGGGGAAGAAAAGCTGGTTCTGAGTCCCAGGGCGCCTCTGAAGGGGTTACAGGGCTCGGATGCTCATCCCTGACACACACCCCGGTGTCTCCACTGGGAATCTCTGCAAAGTTCAGCAGGAGACTCACCTCTGTTTGCAGAGAGCTCACCTGCTGTGATGAGCCCGGGCTGCCCTCCCTCAGGAGAGGCTCATCCCTGTTCAATATCGGCAGGAAAGGTCAGGGCTGCATTCCTGATGAGCAGGATTTTGCCCCAGGGACAGGAATTGACCTTGGGTCTCCTGCTTTTGATGCCAACAGCCCACAGAGCAGGCTTTTCTCTGAGTTTTGTTGACACTCCCCTTAAACTGTAAAGCCCAGCTTATTTGGGGAAAAACCAGCTTCTCAAGAATGTTCCAACCATCTCCATTTACTAATTCCTCCCCCCTCTATTACCAGCAAACGTTTCAGGAGTTGCAAAATCAGGTTTAAAAGGCAAATTGGCACTTGGAGATTATCTCCACATTTTTTTTTTCCCTTTTATTTCGAATTCATTTCAGGCTTAACCGTTGAGCCTGCAGGATGTATCACTGCTGCAATCAGAATCCTTATTAAAAAAGAGCGGGATTGAACTGCTAATTCCACAGAGCCATTCTGCAGTGAGCATCTCACATGTAATTTGGATTCAATCAGCAAATAAATATGATAACAGGCTGCTGTTTATTGAACCAACAGACAAGAAAGCTCTGTCTTTAGGAGCCGGCTGCAAAGCTGTGGGAGCAGCACAGGCACTTGGCACGGCTCTTGGCTGGGAGAAGGGAGGCAGGAGATTCTTTTGCAACATCCAGGGGATATCCAGGCATTTTCCCTGTCTGTCACCTCTTGGGCTGCCTGTCCAGTTCACTTCCATAACCAAAACCCCTTCCCCTGCTCCCTTCTGTCTCCTCTCTGCTTCTCTGGCCTCTCATCCCGTGCCCATCCTGGCTGTCAGACTGAGCCTGGAATCAGGGAGCAAACGAGTCTATACCAATTCCAGTGGGATTTCTAAAGAGCATTCCCAATCCAGGAGACTGTTTTTTGGGGTTTTTTTTGTGGGAAGGCAGGTAAAGAGAAGAAATGAGCTCTGGCAAACATGGGATCTGAGGAGCCAGCAGGTTCCAGCGTTTGAGCAGGTCTCAAACACCTCAGCCTGGGTGTGCACAGTGTCCCTCCAGATCTGACTCCCCACCCAGACTCTGGATGTGTCCTGCAGCTCACTGCAATCAGCACATTCCAGCTTTTCTGTAGCACAGGGTCACTACGAGGTAACCTCTCCTCTGCATCCCAAAATGCTGAGGAATCGCTGTATTTTTGGCACCAACAGAAACTTTTGGAGTTGCTTTTGAAGGCAAGAAAGAGGAAGAGGAGAGGCAAGCAAAGGACCAGCGTGAATGTTGTCCTGGCTTGGAGGAGATCATGGAAAACGAGCTGCAAGGCCGTGGAAAGCAGCTCCATAACTTTCCTGATGGGATATCAGTCTGTCCTGTGGAAGGAGCCGTGTCAAGCCATGCCTTGGTTTGGCATCTGTGGCTTGTTTCTGCCCTGTCACTTTGTGCCTCTGGTCCTGCAGGGAGGAAGGAGCCAGGAGGATCCTTTGTTCCTGCTGTAAACAGATGCCAGGCAGGCTGTGAGGCAGGGAAATGCTATGGAAACAGCTGGGGAAGTGTCAGAGAGGAGGCAAAATTGCTTCAGTGCTGCTGTTATTTGCTGGGAGATGAGATGCCCTATTTCCACTTGCCAGGTGTCCCCCTTGCATTAAGATTTGCCCGCCTATTATACAAAGAAACCTCAATAACTGTGAAGCAATGCAAATAACAGGCTCCAGGAATATTGGGAGCAGGTGTCAATGAGCTTCATTAGGCACTTCCCTGGCAGATTAAGGCTCTAAACCAGGGGCTTTTATTAACCCTGCAGCTGCCCACGGCTCTCAGCACACTGAGCAGGCCATCAGTGAGAAAATACCAGGCTGTTAAAGCGGTAATGTAACTCGTTTAATTATAACTGTGAGCTGTGAGGCCATCCTGCAGCTGGGCAGATGTGGCTGGGATGGTTTAAAGCCATTACTGACGGCTCAGGGTGGTTTTTCTGCAGGCATTTGCCAAACCCCAGTGAAAGCAAAGGAGTCAGCCACGGGAATGCTGCCCAGGGAGGGGCTCTCTGGGTTTTATCAGTGGATTGTGGCACTGAATTGCAGGATTATTAAGCCAGGGAAAGTTTTTCCTTGGCCTGTCAGTGGTGCATCTTGAAGCAGAGAGGTTGTTAATGCCACCAAAATCACCCACATTTTTAATCACATCTCAGGGGGACAAGTAGTGGCTCATCTGGACATGTGTCTGCATGTGGTCAAATAAGAGTTGCTGGTTGTTCCTTCTTTCTCCAGTTGACTTTCCAACACCAGGGAAAAATACAGAAATTTAGGGCAGGATGGGAAGGGAACTAATCACTTAAGACCTAATTAGCAAGGGATTCTCACAGGGACGTCCTCCCTGGGTAATTGCTGCTCATTTTCAGCTGAGGATACAGGAAGACAAAAGAGTTTTAAAGCAGATTAATCAAGTCTTTGCAAAAGGCTGCAAGGAGCACCCAGTAGCTGAGCCATCCTTGGGTGGGGAGGGTGAGGGCAAGGTATTTGCCAAGAGCTTTTTAAAAGTAAGATTAGACAGATTTCCACCAGCAGCTCCCCCAAGACATGTTTTCTGGTCCTTTGGTGAACATTAAAAAATCAGCTGAGCTGTTTCAGCCGCTGGGTTTTGCTGAGGGTTTTTCACTCCATGGGGTGGGGAGGATCCAGAGGGAGGCCAGGGTGAGGCTACCCCGTGTCAGGCACAGCAGAGCCTCCCCCAGCAGCCAGTTCCTGCCTGCTTATTGACATAACACCATGTCCCACCTTTTAAAACACTTCTCTTGTGCTTCTCCTCCCTGCAGAGCTGCACAACCCATGTGTGCTCCTGCAGCTCATGACTCTAACCCTGTGAGTGACTTGTTCTGTTAGCATGATAAACACATGCTGGAGAGGAACAGCACTAATTATGACCCTGTCACCTTCATCAGCTCCCCACTAATTGTTTTGGCTTTTTTTAATCTCACTGCTTGGAGATGAAACATGATGTTTGGTTCTGCAAAGGAGTTGAAAAGAAAAGAGAAGAAAGAATTGCATTTTAAAATAGAAGCATCAGGTAGATCTTTCTGTTGGATTTGAAATTCAAATGACAGAAATTATAACTTTTTTGTGTGTTATTAAAATAAGGCACGGGAGATTTTTGGAGGACTTGCTGGGACTGCCCGTCCTGACTCTCAGTCCACGGATTCACGCTGTGTTGTGCTCACAGAAAGGTTTCTCCGTGTCATAACATAATAAAACTTCCCTAAATGTCTCCAGGCACTGCCAGACAGTTCAGAAACCTCACCAGTAATAACTCTTTTCCTAAGTTTGAGGATAAAGGGTGATTTCTTATTATGAGCTCTGCGGATCTTGGAAGAACAAGGATTAGGATTCAAGCCCACAGCAAGAAACACGTGTTTTGTTCCTCTGACCCTCAAAAATAGCAGGTAAAGGGGGCAGTATCTGGATTTTCTGCTGGATGTTTCTCGAGTGATGTCCAGCAGTACCTTGTGCAGGCAAAGGAAACACTTCACAAAGTGAAAATGGGCACTAATATTTATTTAGGGGGGATATTCACGCTCAGCTGCTCTTTCATCTCCTCTCAAGGGGCAGATTCTTTCGCTGTACCCAGTTAAACCTGCCAGTGGGAGCCATTGTTGACTGTCACGGCTCAGAAATGCTTGGACAATTAAGAGCTGTATGAAGTAAGAGATCCCTGAAAACTGCTAAGGAGCCTTGCAGGGACTTATTCTGTCTGGGGGGAGAGATTTTTTTCAGCCACTTGACCAGGGCAGTGAGAATGTTACAGTGGCAGCAGTGAGTGAGGACCAGCTCAGCCTGTGACAGCGCCCAGCTCTTCTTAGAAAGCTTCCCACAGACCGAGGTCGGGTTTATTTTCAGCTCTTTCATCTGGGAGTTTGTTTCCTTTTTTTTTTTTTTCCCCCTGGATGAACCTGCAAAGCATTTTGTGCCGTGTCAAGGCTCTGACTTGTGTTCTGGTTTGTTTTATGCCAGTCTCTAAAGGCACAGTGGAGGAATCCACTGTCTTTTCCGTCCTCGTCCTTGGTGGTCACTGAGTGTTGTTTTAATGGGCACCCCCAGGATGGTTTCACGTGCAAAGAACAGCTGAACAAAAGCAATCAGTGCAAGGCAGGGCTCTGTCCCACCCCCACGAGGTTTGGTGTGGCAAATGCCTTCACTGGCATGCCCAGGTCTTGCTACAAGCACTTAAAAGAGAGAAAATAGAATAAAAGAGCTAAGGTGCCCATAAAGAAATGGAGCCAACTGTATAAATACCAATGAAAGGCACAATTATGATCAGCCTAGGGCCTGATTTCCCATGGCTGCCCTGAGTAATTTCCACAAGCAGTTGCTTCAGTAAGCCCTGAAAGGAAATTCATTTGGTGAGTGAACCCAGTGTTAGGCTGTTGAACAGGTTTCTGTGTTACCTCGTGTTTCTAATCGAGGAGAAATGTTCGTGTCTGCTGAGCTTGGCTCGGTAAATGCCTCTTGCTGGCCATTTTCAGAAATATTTCCCTTGAAGTGGAGGATGAAAGTGGTAGAGAGTGTGGAGCAAAGAAGAGCCTGTGTCCTTCCCGTCCACCCCACAGCCTCCAGCCAGGGAGCGTCGGCGAAAGGAGGCACAAAGAAGGTAACGTAGAAAACACAGAATTACAGAAGTTTGGGTTGGGAGGGACCATAAAGCCCATCCAGTCCCACCCCCTGCCATGGGCAGGGACACCTTCCACTGCCCCAGGTTGCTCCAGGCTCCATCCAGCCTGGCCTTGGACACTCTGCTGTGCCAGAGGGCTTGTTTTGAGCTGTCCAAGGTACACAGAGACAGGAACGCCAGGGTGTGACCAGGAGCTGGTGTCTGGCTGCCGAGGAGGAGGAGGACGAGCCTGTGCTCCCCTCGCCGGGCTCTCTGGAGGCAGAGTCATGCATAAACATGATGTGCTCTGCGACTGACGCACGGCAATCAAGCGCGAGCTCGTTTGCAGTTTAAAATCCGGACTTTAATTGCCAGCCCACGGTTACCTGGCTGTGTAGGCAGGAGGGAGAACTCTTCACCCAGCTGCATGTGGATGTGGATGCAGCCCTTTGGGAGGGGAGGAATTGCTGGGAGCAGCCAAGCTGCTCGGGGAGGTTTCTCTTCACTTCCAGCTCAGAAGCACCAGGACTGTCCTCCCTCCTGCTTGGCGTGGCAGGGACTGACAAGAATGTTCAGAGCAGCATGAGGAGGGTACTGGAATTCTCTGGGTGAAGTTCAGCACTGCTGAGTGTGGCAGAAGTGAGAGGAAGGTGATCTCTGTGACATGGCTCATTAACAAAGAGCCTCACCTTGGCCTTTGCTTTCTAAAATCAAACCAGAAGGGAGTTGTGGGCAGAGTGGGAAGGACAGATGGATCTCAACACCAGGCACTCCTATCACTTACATGGGTGATTGTGCTTAGCAGGTAAAAAGGCTCTTCTAAAATTAGCAGGTCACACCTGGGCATGCCTTGAACCAGCACCCAGCTCTTATTGATGCACTGCTCAGCCACTGCCTTGCACGACTCAACAAGAGAACCTTTAAACCCACAAGGGCAGTCATGGCAGGGCTCAGCTTTCAGGCTTGTGGAGGAATGTTTGTGTAGGCCATTTTATTTTTTTAGCTTGAAAACATTCATTTTTTGATGGCTAATCCAGGAGTGGGGAAAGGAAACAGTCACTCGTGGGGGTTTTGGCTAATTCAGCCAAAACTGATGTGAATGCCAAAAGCAAACTTGCAGGAGAGCAAGGCACTTTCCAGGGTTGTTACAGGGCCTGCTGGATGCCCCTGCAGTAATGGCAAAAATTAATTCAGCAGAATTAACCCTCCCTCTCGACAAAGACCAGAGAAATCAAAGCTGTGCTGCCTGGTTCGCTCAGATTAGTTCCACCGCCCTAATTCCCCGCGGGACGTGGCGGCACCGTCCCATCCCTCTGGAAAACGAGGCCTAGGAAAGCCAGGCAGGGTTATGTAACCCCGTTCATGTGGCTGCTGGAGCCGATTCTGTGTGTCCTATAACCTCCCTCCCACTGCCTCTGGCGACCAACCAGCGCCCCAAACCAGCTGGCCCCGATCGATCTGCTGAGAATAACCCTCTTGCTCTGTCCCAGCGTAGTGCCCTGAGCTGTGAAGCCATCTAGAGGTAAAGGAGATGCTCTTCTCTCTCCTGTGGTGTGAGGTGAGGGTGGCACAGCCCCCTTTTTACACCCACTCTGGTGTTTGTGTCCCTGCCAGCCTTTCTGGGCATCGCAGAGCCCTCGGTGCCCTCTCAGGCACCACCGACCTTCCCTCCTCCTCACCGGGCTGGCTCTGGCCAAGCTTTAATCCAGACATCAACTTTGAGGTGTGCCAGAGATGCTGCTGAGCTTCACCCTCAGGAAATCACTGCCAGTAGTCACTGATGTTGCAGGGAGCACCTGGAAATGAACTTTTTAGGCAAGACCTGGATGGTTCTGCCTTCAGCTCATCGCTGATGTTTGGGCTAAATATCTGAGCTGCCTCTTCCCAGCTTCCTCCTCCCTCTCCCTGTTGGCTGCTGGCAAATTGATGTGGATCTGTTCAGCACCACAGGCCAGCCCCCGTTGGGGGGGGAAGGGGAGGGAGGGGAAGATTAATTGAAGACTTAATTTCTTCTATTCTCATGCGATCAGCTAAGTGGGGGAGGCACAAGGCCCGGCCTCTGTGCTCCTGGAGGCCTCGTGCTGGCCGTGAATCACAGCTCCAGCTGCCACAGCCTGCTGCTGAGCCAGGTTAATTATGATAGTGTAGTAAACAGTCTGCAGGCAGAGCCCGGCAGCTCCAGCCCTCCCCAGGCACAGCTCCTCCTCCAGCACTTACCCCAGCCAAGGAAAAGGGGCTGGGATAAAAGCAGGATGGGTCAGGGGGTCAGGAATGGCTGGGCAGGAGGGCTGTGGGAGATGGACCAGGTCTGAAGGGCTCAGTTCTCCAGCAGGCAGCAGCCAGCTGGAGCCAGAGGAGCCAACCTCGATGGCCAGACTGCCCTGGGTGCAGTAAATCAATCACAGTTGGCCAGGAATAGATGAGATGAGATTGGATGTGCTGGCAGGAAAGCTATAAAATCCCAAATCAGGGAGTGACCAGCAAAGGAGAAAACACATTTTTCCTTCTCCTCAGCCTTGCAGCCTGACATCAAGCTTCTCTTACAGCCCTGGTACCACAATTCCATCCAGCTCCTGCTGTTGCAGAAGTTCTTTTAGTAGCTTAATACAGCTCTGTGAGTGCTTTGGACAAGCTTTGTCTGATGGGGACCTCAGGCAGCAAAGCCATCAGCATCACCCTGCATGGAGGGGGTGGCTTCCAAAGGCCAGGTCTTTTCCCAGTGCAACATGGCACCAGAAGCCCTGAAACATCCCAATGGGCCACAGGCCACTGGTTCTCCCTGTTTGAGAGCTGATGTGGATTCCTTCCTGCTTTTCATTGTTCTTCTCTTGACTGCAGAGCCACAAACTGTCTTAGTGGTGGTGTTTGCCTGCAGACAGATGGAGGGGCACTGGGGAGGAGCAGTGAGGAGTTACCACCAGCTTCCCCTGTGTTATTAATCTGCAAAGGAATCGATTAATCACCAGCTTCTGACAAGCTTCCTGCCCGAGCTGTGTCTCCTGCCTGGGGCTGCAGCTCTTACAGGACACTTCTTTTAAATCACCTCGTCTCATCCCCCGTGAATTGCCCGGGGTCCTGGGGGCTGTGTCTCCACTTCAGTGATGCCCTGGTCCTGGGGAAAGGATTGCCCACAAAGTTAATTAATTCTGGCCACCCAGGGCCCCTGTCTGATAACATTTTGCCCCCCTGCAAAATCCCTCCTGCTGCTTTGGTTCGTCTGTTTCTCTCTCCATCATCCTCTCTGCAAGAGCTCTGCAAGCCTCCTGGAATTCCCAAGGAGCCTCCATCCCTGAGGAAAAGGCAGGGACTCCAGCTGGTGTGAGGAAGGCAGGCTGAGAGCTGCCTCGGGCTGTCCTGGAGATTTGGAGTAATTACAGGCAACGGAGAACTTCAGACTTTCAAATGTCAAGCAGCAGTTCATCTGAAATTCTTCCCAGCCGAGTGGAAATGAAAGAAAAAGGAGGAAAAGTCAAATGCAGCCTGGGCTGGAGTGTCCACCTGCCAGCCTGACCCTCTGCACCCTCATTCAGTGTTTGGGAAGTGCTGGAGCTCAACATTGTCCAGAAGAAACTTTTACAGTGGCAGTTTGTGGCCCAGGAGATGGGGAGGATGTGGCACACACACCCCACAAATGTCCCTGATTTCTCTTCAGCAGATGTGTTGAGGTGTCATAAATCCATGAAATTGCTTTTTTTTTTCCTTTAAATGTTTAAATCTGTGATTTCTCCCCTCCCTCCTCATCCTCTCCTGCAAATACCCATATCTATGAACACCAGTCACGTTTGCTGCGTTAACTCGACCATGAATGTCGAGCTGACACAAAGAAATGTTGCAACTGGGATCTCATTTCTCCTCTTTTCCGTGACTAGTCTGAGTACCTGTGCTTGGCACAGGGGCCCAGGTGTGCTTCCAGCAGGTGGATCTGCAGCATCACTGGGGGACCCTGCAACGCTTTTTGCTGCTGGTTAAGGGAATTTCAGGCGTCCTGCCTTGCTGGATGGGTCTGCCTTGCTGCAGGGGCGTGGAAGGAGCGGCCAGATAGTGGGATGTCAGTGTGGAATTCCTGGTCAGGGAAGAGCCTTGGCTGGGGGGATCCTCCCAGGGGAAGGATGAGCCACGAAGGGATGCACAGGCAGGAGCAAACAGTGTCAATTCCCTGTCTGTCACCTCCCAGGGGCCAGGGGGGATGCCCCAGACTGCCTGCCCTTCACACAGCGGGATGGATTTGCCAAGTGACGGCAGCAGGGAGAAAACAACCCCCTGGAAAGGAACCCAGCCCGCTGAGAGGAGCCCAGGGGAGGTGAGGAGCTGGGGAAGGCTGAGCTGATGGGCTGGAAACCAGCTGGCTCTGCCAAGCTGCAGCTCCAACAGCTGCAAACAAACAGGGTTCCTGCTGCCAGGAACTCGGGAAGGGGGTCGTGACCCTCTTTGTTCAGAGGTTGAACTTGTCCCCGAAGCTTTGGGAGCTGTGGAGACGTGGAGCTGTTGTTTTATCTGCTGGAAACCACTCTCACATCCTCCCTCACCTCTGCTCTGCCCACAGAACAGCCCCATTACACACAGGATTTATTGGTCTTCTCAGTGCTTCTCTGCTTTAGGCTGCCAACAACTTGGGGAAGGTTATTTGTCCTTAAGTACTTGTAATTCTTCCTCTGCAGGAGCATAATCAGTCATTATTAGCAGCAGTTTCAGGCTCTAATCATAAAGCTGTTATTTCTGCTTAATCCTAACCTTGCTAAATATTAATTTGATGTTTAATCCCCCTGGTATCTGGCAATATTGTGCTATTATTATTATTATTATCATCGTTGTTGTTATTATTTATGTGACAGTGAAAAACTAGCACTGTAGGAATCACATCCTTAATTATTCACCATTGCCAAATCTCAGTTTCTCTCTCAGAGTTGGCTTCTGATTTAATGTCTGATCGTGGTTTGTGTGAAAACGCCACCACAGGCTCACTCTGGTTTTCTTCTTCCTCCACCATCCTTTAAAAAAAACAAACCAAACAAAACAATTGCAAACCTGCTCAGCTTTCAAACATGAGGGGACAGTTTATCAAACATTGCAAACGTCACCAACAGAGAAGTGGCAAAGCCACTGCAGGCATTTTCATGGTAGGAGCAATTTCTCAGGAATGCCTTTATTAAGCACTAATTATCTGCTGTGATCAAGACACCTTTCACAAAGGGCACTTCAGTTTTTCTGGGCAGGGGCAAGGGGACACACAGGCCACGAGTGGGATGCCACACGTGCACAGAAACACACAGATCACACCCCAGGGACAGGTGTGTCACCAGAGCTGCAGATCTGGGCTCTGGAGAGTAAATGGAAGCCACCACGAAGCCTGCAAGCACCAGCTCCCTTTGTATGAATTATTATAGTCTTTGTTATCTGATTATAAGGGAGGATATTTCTTAACCAGAGAAGAAAAAGACCTCATTCCCAGCCCTGTCTAAATTTTCAATGTATAACTTTGAAAGCTTAATCATATTCTTTTCACAATGCCTTATGGTTTATATATATTTGGGTTTTTGTTACTCTTTTATATTCACTCTTTTTGCTGTCAATTTGAGCTTAATATTATTAAAATTGCTCTGGTTTGCTCTGCTTAAAATTCTGCAGCTCCAGTATTTTTTTGGAAAGAAGTGCTAAGTCAAATGCTCTCTCCTGTTCAGTGTTTGCCTTTAATGACTCATTAGATCACCACCTTGGAAACTGCCAGCAGGAATTCACAAGCCCGCTGTGAGGAGCCTTGCAGGAGTTTTGTGCTGGACCTCAGGGCTAGGGAGCTGATTTTTGGGTTTGGGATGTAAATCCACTCAGAGATGGTTCCTGAGGAGATGTTGAAGGGCAGCAGTGGGTTGCAGACACCACCCTGCTGCCCAGGGAGGGTCAGACTTGCTCTCTTTGCAAGGTGATGGGGATGGAATCACTGCTGGGGGCTGAGTCCCTGCTGGTGTCACCGGGGTGGGGGACGGGGCTTCTGCCCCCCCTTTGGTGCAGAAACTCGTGTGTGCTGAGCCCTCTGGCCTTATGGAAATGAGGGGGGTTGTTTTTCAGAGGGTGACAGCAACAGTGTCCCTGCAAGAGCAGCTGCTGCCCTTTCTCCAGGGGTTTCAGGGACAGAAACCAGCTCGGGGAAACGTGACAAACATCCGAAGCCTTTGCTCGCTGCCTCCGACAAACCCCGCCGAGCAGGGGGGACAGGGGTGTCCAGAATTCCTCCTGCAGCTCCCAAAAGTGCAGGTGAAGAAGGGTTTCCATGGGTACTCCTATTGCTGCTGGGCTGGCACTGGTAAATGTGGCATAAAGGGGGCAAGTTCTGTGTCTGGAGGCGGATTGGACCCGGGCAGGAGCTCCCCTGATGTGGTTTTCTCTTTACCTGAATTTATATTTTGTAACAGCTTTTAATAATTTCGTAATTGCTGTCAGCATATTTATTTATGTGAGCAGGGGCTGTGATTACAGTGAATGAAAAACGTGTAATTATTTAATTAGGGCCCATAATGAGGCTGTGTGAGTGAGCTTGAGGCAGATGCTTTTGGTTAAAGCACTGGCCATGACTTTGTGCCCTGTTGGGGAGGGGAAGAAAGTCATTCTGAGGGTACAGCAAGGAACTGAGCACAGGAAAAATGATGCTGCTGGCTGGGGAAACCTTTATTTCTGCTCCTGAGGAGGAAGTTGGGTTTAGTAGCCTCTCACTCGAGTATCTTGCAGGCAAGGCTGGCAGGAACATCCACCCACTCCTGGATACACCTTTTTCTTGCTGAGTGAGGAGCTGCTGAGCTGAACAATGACAGATTTCCAAGGAATGTTGGCAGGTTAACTGTGCAGAGACAGCAGAGGCTCCCCCTGAGTGCCTGGAGTTAATTTTATTGGGTGTTTAGCAGGCTCTGATGGCAGCCCAGAGACCTGTACATCTTCACAGGTGGATAACTCTCTGGCAGGACCTTGATTGCAACTCGATTTTCTACCTTAGAGACCCAAAGCCCTGCCAAGGATGTGTCCCCTGGGTAGCACACGATGCAGAAAGGTTCTCCAAAGGCAACGAGCTGCTTGGGCTTGAGAAAGAACCAGAAAGGGAAAATTCTGCTGCCCCTGACGTGGATTCAGTGACTCCTCCAGGGAGTGATTTTGGGGCAGGGAAGGACCTTGCAGAGGGTGAGGTGGGCACAGCCTGGCCTTAGGGACGTTCCTTTTCCAGATAAGCCCATGATGTGGCTGCTGTGGGATGAAATGCTGGCAGCACTCGTATATTTCCCCCTGGAGGGGCTCAGGCCAGCCCAGCTCTGAGAAATTGCTGAGAACTTCAGGGATGGGGCGTTTTCTGCTGGCAGTTTTGTCTCTGCTGGGGGAAGGGGTTGGTCAGAGCGGGTTCAGCTCCCTGCTGGCAGCACAGGCAGGACCTGGCAGCCCTTCCCCACCGTGACATCACCGTGACTTCATCGGGGCCGCAGCAGAGGGCAGGGGGCACCCACAGCTCACAGCCACACGTCAGCCTGCCCGTCTGGGCTGGGATGTGAGGCCAGCCCGGGGCACAGCCTGTCTCTGCTCCTCTCCCTGTGCCATCTGCAGAGGCAAACTGCTCCCAGCCCTGTCCTGCTGCCACCCCGGGGGCATTTCCCTGCAGGGTTTGGGGCAGGGGCTGTGGACACAACCAGGGCCATCCTGAAGGCCTTTCCCTTTTGCCTCCCTGGGATTGAGGTCCTCAGCCTCTTGCAAGGGCAAAGAGTCAGCTGACAGTGATAAAACAACCTGTGTTCAGAAAACGGGAAAGAAGGGGCATAATATTAATTGCTCCTCAACAATTCTTCTCCTCTGGCTTGTCTGAGAGGAGAAATCCCTCGGGACAGCTTTGTGCTGGAACACGAGGCAGGCAATGGAAACGTTTTATCCCTGACATCTCTAAATTGGGCACTGAGGTGGTGGTGGGGGGGGGGGGTTGGAGGCTGTTTGGGAGCTTATTGTTAATTTTATATATATATATATTACTTTATTTTGACCACAGCATCACTGCTGGGAAGACACAATCCAGGGTTCATCATCTCTGATGAGATCTGGCAGGCTGCTGCCAGGACCAGGCAGGTCTTTAGGCTCTTGCTTTTGGCCATTTCTCTCATTACAGGCTTCCAGCAGCTGCCTTATCTCGTGGAGAGGCACTTCTGTTGGGTAGGAGAGGAAGAAGAAGGTAAGGAAGGAAAAGGTCCAGGAGGGGCAGCCCCAGCTCCTCCGGGCAACCTGTGCCAGGGCCTCACCACCCTCCCAGGGAAGATTTTTTTCCTTATATCCAATCTAAACCTCTTCTCTGCCAGTCTGAAACCACTCCCCCTTGTCACTAAATCTCTTGTAAAATATCCCTGGGGAAGAACTCAGCTTCTGTAGGGGAAAGGATGGAGCCATCAGCACAGGCTAAAGCAGAGAATTAAAGCAGGTGAAGCTCAGAAACTGGCTGTTAAAGGTGATTTGAGATCCTCAAATGGGGAGTTTGGAGAGCAGCATCGTGGGGGGAGGTGTTGAATGCACACTTTTATGCTCCAGTTATTGGGAGGAAATATTGATCTCCTTTTAATGAGTTTTAAAGGGGAAAGCGAGCGTGACTCAGAGCAGGGAGGCAGCATGGGCTGAGCGATGTGTCTTCATTTTTCACCTGCTCCTGGTGTCTCCTCCTGGAATCTGCTCTGGTTTGTCTTCTCCCCTGCATGGGCTGAGCCCTGCTCGCTGGGTTTTGTTGCAGTGAAGGTGTTTTGTTTGGTGGGTTTTTTTTGCTGGCTGTGCTCACGTCCTCAATTAACTTTTGCATCTTCGTTGAACTTTTGCCAGGGTTGGTTTCCTGGAGCCCTGGGGTGTGGGAGGCTCAGAGGAGGAGAGATGAACTGCACTGGGGCTGGGCTGGGAGGAGCAGCAGCCAGGGTGAGTCCTCTGTGCCCAGAACAGCAGAGGATGCTCAGGCTGGTTTCTGTGCCTCTGCTGTTCTCTCCTCTGCCACTGGTGCTCCAGCACCACCTACAGTCCTCCCTGGGCTGAGGAGATGCTCCAGTGCCCCTGGGTACAGCAGAACCACGAGCAGGAGAGGGTCAGGCTGAGCCCAGCTGGAATTTGGGGGGTATTTGCAGCCCTGTCTGTTGCTTTCTGGCCTAAACACTAAATGAGATGGCGGGGGGAGCTGCAGAAAAAATCCAAACCCACCCAAAAAACCCTGTTTTCACCCCAACTGCCCAGCACAGGGTGGGTTTCTGACACCACACCTGGTGCTGTTTGTGGGCAGCACGAACCTGCAGGTCATGAGACACTCACAGGACTCTCCTTGATTAAATAGCATTAAAAATTTATTGGTGATTTGAGCAACAAGCCATCAGCTGTACCTTTCAGGGGTGGAGAAGGGTGTAAATAAGAAAAGTCCCTCTTTCATGAGAGAGCTCTTTCAGTCTGTTTTTGCTTTTGTTTTTGGGGACTGGCAGCACCTCGGGTGTGACAACTCCTGGGGCAGAGGAGGATGAGGGGATGCAGCAGCACCAGGGGTTTCTGTCCCACAAAGAGCTCTGCACTGGTAAGGAAAGCATCTCCTGCCCCACCAGGCCATGGGTTGGAAACTCTGCCCCTCCCGTGGGGCCCCGGCATCTTTCAGCAACAAGAAATTACAAATCAGAAGCTGAGCTGAGAGCTGCTGCCTGACCTTTGCTGCTCTTGGTGTGCTACAGTGAGGGCTGCAGGGAAAATCCAGCACCTGGGGCAGGTGGGGCTGTTTCCCTGGGGTCTCTGGGCAGTGATGGGGACCCACCAGCCCTGGGGACCAGCAGCCTGTGGGCAGGAGAGTTGTCCTTTACGTGTCAGAGCTGGCAGGCACTTGGCTGCAGACGTGGGGGTGATAAAAAGCAGCTCTGGGCTCTTTTCTGATCTTTTCCCAGCCTGGGATGTTCTGCTCCTCAAGGTGCTCAGGGCCAGCAGGGCTGGCTGGAACTGCAGCCCCCCCATCACACCAACGGCCTGGGCACTGCCACTGCCCCTCAGCAGCACCTGGGGCTTCTCATATGGCAGGTATTGGGGGGGGAAAGGGGGAGCAGCAGGTGGGAGATGGGTTTGAGAGCTGAGGCAGCTCAGCAGCTGCTGATCTCGCTGGGTGAGGGATCAGAGCGTTCCCTTGGGGCTCCCCTGGGAGCAGGGGGATGGAGGGGCGGGACAGGGGCAGCTGGATGATCCCCCTCACACCCCTGCAAGGGCCCTGTCAGTGGGAGAAGGGGGGTTTTGGAACAAGGAGTCTCTGGAGCGTGGCCGCTGCGCATGCACCGCGTCGTGCCGGGGAACCCGAGCTGGGTCACTGGAGATCCGTGTGCTTGGCTCCCACAGCTCTGCTCCTGCTGCCATGGTGAGAGGGGATCCCAGAGCTTGGCCCCTTCCACCACACCCAGCCTTTGGCACTCATCCTCTGCCTGGACTCTGCTCCTCTCCCCAGAGTCCAGACTCACCGGAGTGGGTTCCCGACAACCCCAACCGCGTGGAGGACGCCGTGCACAGCCCAGGGAGCCTGGCAGCCGAGCCAAGGAGGGGGGCACAGGGGACACAGCCCTCCCTGGGACACGTGGGTGAGCTGTTTGTGGGGTTTGGGAATGGGGAGGGTGCCCTGAGCCTTGAACTCCCACAGCATCCACGGCCTTAGCTCAGCTCCTCCCGGCGCTGCGGGAGAGGAGCACTGAGCCCTAGGAACTGGTGCACAGCGAGCCAGGGGCTTCACAGGGCTTGGGAGAGCTGTGAGAGGTGGACAAACCACGCTGATCCTCTGTCCCTCTTTTAAAGATCCTGCTGAGGCATGTTTTGGGACCCTCTGCACCCTCAGGAGGCTGTTCCTGCTGCTCGGGGTCGCTGGGCTGCTGGTGGGGACGGTGGCTGGGACGTGGCTGCTGGGTCAGTGTCTCCAGGACGGCCCTGCTGCGAGTTTGGGGGCTCAGCACTGGAGGGGGTGGTGATGGGAGCTCCTTGGTCAGTCAGCTCTGGTTGGGGTGGAGAGGTGTGGCTGGTGCCGGCTCTGCTGCTGGTTGCTGCGGTGCCAGAGAGGCTCATTCCCCTCTTCCAGTGGCGGTGCAGGACTGTCCCCAGTGTGCACCCTGGGTGCTGCCCAGGCTGTGTGAGTCCATCTGCACCTCCTTCTCTGTTTGCTGAAGTGAAGCACCTGCAGCAGCCCCAGCCAGAGCAGGAGCCCCCCCCGCTGCAGGAGCCGGAGCCGATCCCAGCGTGCAGTGACGGCGAAGAGGAAGAGCCCGTGGTCCGGGGGGCTCCCAGGGCAGGTTTGTGTCTCTGCTTGCTGCCAAAAAGGGTGGTTTAAGGTCAAATATCTCCTGCAGACCCACCAGCTGCCTTTTGCTGTTGTTTTGCTTCTCTTCTAAGTCCTGCTGCTTCCCCCAGAACTGCAGCTTTGCTGCACGGGGGGATCCCACAGTGAAGGCAGCTCTTGCAGGGCTCCTTTTCCTGTGACCACCCAGTGACTGGGATCACTTCTCGTTTCTAATTGCTCAAATGGCTCTTTCTGGGGGTTTGGGTGGGTTTTTCTTGCTTTAGCCATGTGTGAAGCTGCACAGAACACTCTAAAGGGGGTTCTGTAATGGAGTGGCTTTAGTGTCTTTCAGAATAAACACGGCGAACTCCCTGCTGGAGGCTCAGCTGGAAGGACGTCCTGGCTGGCTCCTGGTGTGCCACGAGGGCTGGAATCGCTCCCTGGGCACCCTGCTCTGCCAGCAGCTCGGGTTCCTCAGGTGGGCACGGCAGAGGCAGCAGCTTGGGCCCCTGTTTGCCCTTTTCTGAGGGGGATGACCTTGGCAAAAGCAAGAGATTGAAGGCTGGGGGTTTGGCAGGGCAGCAGGTGGAACCTGGGACTTGGGATGACCCGGGGATCTGCAGGAACAGCTCCAGAAGATCTTCCCTGCCCAGAGCTGCAGGACTGTGTTTGCTCCCTTGGCAGGGTCACATTCCTGATCCCCCTCCGGGGGCAATTCCTGCTGTTTTTGCAGAATGACCCATCAGAAAGGAGTGAACCTGACGGATGTCAGGGTGAATGACCAGCAGCAGCAATTCCTGCAGGTCAGACCCCACCAGGAAGGGAGCCTGGAAGACTTGTGGCAGGTCAGGTAAGGGCAGCTCTGGGGGAAGCAGAGTCGGCTGAAGCCTTTTGTTTCAGGTTTAAGAGCACAGCAAGCTGTGCAGGTGCTGTGCAGTAAACAGCCCCTCTGGGAAGCGCAGCAGCCACCCCAGTGCCCCGGGGGTTTGGTTGCTGTTTATCCCGACCAGGAGGATTTATCCCTGTGCAGGAGCGGCTGCGAATCGGGGCGA
>JAWWES010000067.1:5533285-5563284 GCA_035583135.1 Lophotriccus pileatus
GGGGCCGTGCGGGTGGTCGGGGGGGCCGATGTGCCCCCCGGGCGCTGGCCCTGGCAGGTCAGTGTGTGCCAGGGCTCCCAGCACCGCTGTGGGGGCTCGCTGCTGGCCCGGGAGTGGATCGTCACGGCGGCACACTGCGTGCACAGGTACCCCCTGCCCGCCCTGCTGTGCCCCCAGCCCTCTGTGCCCGCTGCCCTCGGCCCAGGGCACGCTGTGCTCTGTGTTCTGCTCAGCTCCAGGAGGCTCCAGGGCTCTGCCTGGCGGGTGTTTGCAGGGATTGTCACCCACGGCTCCCTCGGGCAGGAGGCCGGGGTGCCGGTCCAGGAGATCGTTCCCCACCCGCTCTACAACCACGACAGCCTCGACTACGACATCGCCCTCATGAAGCTCCGAGTGCCCCTCAATTTCTCAGGTAAGAAGTAGTTGCGTCTGTGGAGTCATCTGCCCTGTCCCACAGTGAAAAGCTGCCCAAAAACGAGCCTCTTCTGAACCTGCCCCTTCTGACAAAATCAGCATCACAGAATGGTTTGGGTTGGAAGGGACCTTAAAGCTCATCCATTTCCAACCCCGTGCCGTGGGCAGGGACACCTTCCACTACCCCAGGTTGCTCAAAGCCCCATCCAGGCTGGCTTTGATGCTCCCCCAGGATACCCAGAGCCTTTCCCGTCTCTGAGCCAGCTGAGGGCTCTGCAGCCCTTCCCTGGCTGCTCCTGCCAGAGCTGTCCCCGCTGCCCTGGCGCTCTCCCTGTCCCCTCTCCCCAGCTGCCATCCGGGCCGTGTGCCTGCCGCCCTCCCCCCGGGACCTGCTCCAGGGCACGCAGTGCTGGGTCTCTGGCTGGGGCTACACCACCCCTGACCAAGGTGAGCTCCCACCCTGTCCCTGTCCCCTCTGCTCCCACTGCCCCATTCCACAAGTGAGCTTCCAAAATACCCTGCTGCGGGCCTGGCCGTACCAATCCCGCCAAGTAACCCCCGTTTCCCATCCCTGCCTGGTTTCTCCCTCCTGGCTCCTCTCTGCCCGTCCCAGCGCAGGTGGCCGGGACGCTGAAGGAGGCCCTGGTGCCCCTGATCGGGACGCGGCGCTGTAACAGCTCGTGCATGTACCGGGGGGAGCTGACGGCCAGGATGCTGTGTGCAGGGTACCCCCACGGCAGGGTGGACGCCTGCCAGGTAATGAGTGCTGGGGGTGGGCCTGTCAGCCTCCTGGAGAGGTCCTTGTAGGGGCAGGCTGCCCGATTTTTGGATGTTCCACCCCTGGGAGCCTCCAAGGCCACGTTGGACGGGGCTTGGAGCAACCTCAGCTGGCGGAAGGTGTCCCTGCCCGTGGCAGGGGTGGGTCTGGGTGAACTTTCAGGTCCCTCTGAACCCAAACCAGTCTGGGACTCTGTGATCTGCCCGTGGGGCAGAGCAGCTCCCCCAGCCCTGGCTCTGCCCCCAGGGGGACAGTGGGGGTCCCCTCGTGTGCTGGGATGGATCCACGTGGCGCCTGGTGGGCATCGTGAGCTGGGGCCAGGGCTGTGCTGAGCCCAACCACCCCGGGGTCTACACCAACGTGGCTCAGCTGCTGCCCTGGATTTACCAGGTCACTGAGGTAAGCCCAGCTGTGTGCCCAGCCTGCTCTACAGCCCTGCATCTTCCAGAGACAAATCCCAGTGCCAGCATCCCACTGAACTCTGTCACTCCCCCAACCCATGAGCCTCTGGGACGACCTCTTCTATAGTACTGATTCCTCTTTCTGTTTTCTTTTTATTTATTTTATTAGATCTACTAGAAATCAGGCAAGGAGGGACTTCACAGAGCTACACTTTGTCCTCTCCACATAACGAATGGAGAATGGTCTGGGAGCGATTCATCCTGTCACTGTAACCTGAACAGAAGCCCAAACGTGCTCAGTATAAATAGTTTATTAAAGAAAATAGCAAATTACATTTCTGTGAACAATAAACATGGGAGAAGTGGTGCTTTTCAAAACAGGTGGGTTTTTTGGATTGCTGTGTGTAAAAGGGACAGGGGATCCTATGAGATCCTGTGAGATCTCAGCCTTTGGGTGAATCACTTGGAGGAGAAGAAAAGAAACAGCTGAGTTTTGAGTGGCAGATTCTGCTTCAGTATCTCCCTTCCCTGCTGCATTCCCATGTGCTGGGCTCCGTCTAACTGCCCATTAGACTGGATTTCCCCCTCCTCACACCAGTTAAACCAGAGCAGGAGGGTTCTGCAAGGACCTGGGTGACACAAGTCAGGGCCTCAGGCCCTGCGAAAATACTTGGAATGGGAACAGAAGTTGGACAAAAGTGCAAATGAAAAGGATGCAAGAGGAGATAACAAATTAAAAACACCAAGCTCTGTGACTGAAACTTTTGTGAGCACTACAGGGCAGGGAGAACTTTGCTCCACGTGTGCAGCATCTTGGCCTCTGGGCCTCTCAGTGAGCTTTTCAGTTAAATATGCATTTCTCAAAACCTAAACCATAGCCTTTTGTGACTGAGAAAGACAATGCTACGAGTGCACCTTTCATTCCCTTTTTACACTCATTCACACCTCTATTACTATTCTTAAAGGACAGAAAAATATAATACCAGAAAGACACCAGAGCTACCCTGTTCACAGCCAACAAAAACGCAAAGTAAGGAGCTGAACTGGCTTCTACAGCTCGTAAAGTGAGACTGAAAAATGCTAAGTCAGTTTTAAGGTATTTCCCATGAGAAATAAGAGAATTTTGCTACTTGTGCAAAACCCTGTGATTTGATCACCAGTTCACTCTGCACAGGATCTCCTTTCCCCAAATCCCCCCTAAATTGTTGCTGTCTTGAGGTCTGTTCCTCAGGAGGACCTGAGGGGTGGGTAAGAGCTAAGTTTGGCACTTCAGCATCCCTGGGAGGATATCAAGAGCTCTCAGAGTGTGTGGGTATCATGTGTAACTGCAGGGACAGAAGAGGTAAGACAGAGAGGGGCTAAACCCCTGATGTAGAACTGCATAGATGAGTCACTGCTGAGCAATAAAAATCCCTCTCCAGGACCCTGAGGCCAGTTTGAGATGAGGTTACACAGCACCTCACGTGGGAGGCTTGTCTGGCAGCAGTGCCTGTGCTCACAGAGATGCTGGATACAAGGTTTGATTTCTTTTCCTATGCTGGGCTGAACAGGAAGATGAAATCCTAGAGAATGGGAACTAGAAAACATCAGCAAAAGCTTCTTTCCTTCACCAGGACACCCACCAGCTCCTGAAGGAAAACCTTTCCTGAAGGAAAAACTTTTACACCAGTACAGATAAAAAAGATCAAATCAAAAAAAATATTTGAAAGTCTCAGATTGCTCTTGCTTTATCAGAAGATGCAAAGTGCAGGTATAAACGTGGGGTCACTTGATTTTGGCCAGTGCTGCTGCTCTCCTTTCTGTGTTCTGGAACAGGGCTCGGATCAGACTCTTCACTTCAGCTGCTGAGAATTCGGCTGCCAGAGGGCCCTTCCCATCTGCCCACCTGCAGGGGAGAGACAGAGCTTGAGTTACCCAAACTGCCCGGGAATGGCACGTTAGGACAGGCCTCTGAGGACCTTTCTCCCATTTACCCCCTTAAGAACACAAGAAAGTGGTTTATGCCCAGGTGGAAGTGGAGTTGGGAGTCAGACACTTCCCAGCTCCCTGCTCCTGAGAAGGGAGAAAGGAAGACACCTACTGATCCACTATCTCCTGGAGGTTGGCCTGCAGGATGATCATCAGCTCTTTGAACGTCATCCACTTCTCCACATAGACTGGAACTTCCTCTTGGTACTTCTTGTTCTTCTCTTCTTCAGGTAGAGGGGTGAAGACTTGGGGTCCCTCCTCCACCATGATCCTACAGAGTGAGTACAGCCTGTCTGCATCCTCTGCAGAGATATCCTGGGATTGAGAAGACATTAACAGTGGAGCAGGCAGACTGATTTTTGGAGTGCCAAGTGAAATCAAAGCTTGCTGTTGTGAACATTTCCCGTGGGCACGGGATTACAATTTCTGTGAGAGGTAACTGTTCCCCTGAAATCTGACTTGGCATCAGCAAGGTCACAAATGCCAGCTGTCCCCACCACCCCAGGGTTGGCACATCCACCCCAGCAAGTACCTCCAGGGCAACAATCCTGGTGACAATCTCTGCCAGGGCTGTGTTCAGTAAGGTCCCCATGGCCTTGCAGTACACGTTCACTGGAAAGACATCCTGCCAGACCTGGCCCAGCCTCTTCAGCTGATGCAATACCTGCAATTAACAGCTCTGTGTTACCTCCATGTTAGCAAAAAGAACATAGGAAAGGCACCAAGTGATAAGGTGACCACATATGGTCAGAAACCAGGCTGAGAGAAGCAAAAGGCAATGAAATATCCTGCTAAAGATACAGCCCAGGATAAAAAAAACCCACAAACATGTCAGAAAAGAGTTGTTTGAACAGTTCCACGCTGCTGAAATAGGACTGAGATTACACACTGGATCTTCCCCACGACACCTCCAGACAAAAGATGTCTTGGCTTTGACTGCCTTCCTTACCTGCCTTATTGCTTTGTTTGCTGCACGGAAATTCTCCTCATCATCCATGTTAGAAAAATTCCTGGCACTTGAGAGCCTCTCCAGGATTTCCTCCTTCTGCACTCGCATCTGGGCCTTAAAACACTCCATCCCTTTAGGAGGAAAAGCAGAGAGAAGCAATTGAGCAATTACTAATTTACTGTGCCTATTTATGACTGTAACTGCTGAATAATGAACTTGCCACAGTGTTTTATTTTTAATCGAATTTCCAGTGCCTAAACAGTCTCACAGAGCCACTTTAACCAGTAAGCTCTTGTGCAGCTTGCATTGCTACACTTCTGAAAAAGAGCAGAGTAGCAGAATTAACTGTGGATGACTCCTGTTAGATCCCAAAATACAGTGCTACAAGGCTGTGCTGGAGTACACACAGTTTTTGGAACTATGTGTGGACAAGAGCTGGGTTCCAAAGAGCCAAGGCTTCCCAATTTAGAAAACGTTGTCCGGAACACAGCAATGCACTGCTCAAGGGGGGTCAGCAGCCACTCCTACATCAAACAGCTGCCAGGGCTAATTGCCAGGTGGTCCAGCCGTATTTTGGGAGGGGAAGGTGGGTTACCCAGTCTCCTGAAGGCAGGCACCATGTCCACGAAGGAGGCGGCCCCGTTGCTCAGGATGTTGGTGGTGCGGTAGCGGAACTGGTGGCCCAGGGTGAGCAGGTGGTGGGCGAGGTACATGCAGTTGTTGTGGTGGATGGCTGCCAGCTGGGGGAACTTCTGCAGGCTCTCCCTGCCCCAGGCAGGAGGAAGAGAGAAGGAAGAAATGTATTTTTTGATTAATCTGTTAAAAAAATAGGCGTGCCTACCCCAGTGTTCTCTGACAGGATTGGGACCTGTCAGTCTTCATTGCTGCCTTTTTTTTGCAGGACAAACATCATTAAAAATCTGTGCATCAGACCTGGGGCCAAAGTTACATGGCTGGAAACAAATACAACCAGTGCAAGGACCTCAACCATCCCCCTGCTTGTTGGACTGGCAACTCAGAAACCCTCAAGCACCTACTTTGCACAGATATGATTTAGTAATAGATTAATAGCAGCTTTTTGCTGCTGGAGGAAGCCCTTAGTAATCTCCAAGTGGGAGTGTCCCAGTAGCGTTATTCCCTCTCAAAACAGGCCCTAGGGAACACACAGACACACACTTACTTGTGGTATGTTGGCACCACTTCATAGAACAGCTGGAAGATTCTCCTCACGGAGTAGAAGAGCTGCACACAGCTACAGGGAAAATGAGGGTCATGTCAGCCTGGCACTGGGATTAATGTCTTGTTCACAGGTGACCCTCAGCCTTCTCCAAAACAGGGCTTTATAAGCACTGGCACAAAGAGGGGATTGTCAGGATCAGCTACAGCCATGTCAGCGTCCTGGAAAACTCACAAAGGCTGCGCTGACCTCGTAACTTCAGTGTGGAAAAGCTTCAGAAGGGAGATATGTGAAACCCCAGAACAAAGGGGACAGTGTCCCTTCCCCACCAGGTGTGCACAAACACTCAGTCCCCTCTCTGCCACTCAAGGGTTACCTGGGCAACAATCCTGCTCCAGGCTTGTGGTCTCTGGTTTTTAAACTAGACTTTATGTGGTCCTCAATATTTGTTTTCTCTCAAAAGCCCTGCCAGCTGCAGAGCTGGAGCTCTTTGCTTTCACCAGCACAAAGACAGCAAGAACTCTGCTCACAATGGATGCCAGCACTTACCCTTTGGTTTGGAAAGAAGAGATGGGTTTGATGTTTCTAAACAACTGAGAGCTACGGTGGGATGAATCAGTGAACACTGCAGCAGCACCTCTCCCATGAAGCCATGGACTGTGTTGTGCACACTGGGGACTTTACAGTGGCTGCACTGCTTTAAGAGCTAAAATAGAAGGCAGTGCACCTGAATGTTCCCTGAAAACCCAACTCCAAAAAGCTGCTTAATCTGAGTACTGCAGGCAGCAGAGTTTGCAGCTGTACCAGCCTCCTGCACGAACCCAGGGCTGCATCCACCAGCCACAGTGAGAGCAACTTTAATGACTGCTTCTGATTTTTAAGTACATTCTATTCTTTTAAAGTTCCTTTAACCTATTAGCAGATGCTTGGTGCTGCCAGAGGCAGTGAACTCCTGACACACAGATCAATAACTCCTACCATTGGTCTGTGCTGACTGTGGCCTCCAGGAGGGTCCGGTAAACCAGCTCCATGAGCTGCTCCACGGAGGAGCTGATGCGGCACGAGGGCAGGGAGAAGGTGTAGCGGCTCAGCCTGGTCTCCCCCTCCAGACTCACTGAGCCATTGTGCAGAAGGCTGGGGGACTTCTGCATTTTCAGTTGGTCTCCTGAGCCAGGGTCAGGAAGCTGTGGGAGGGTTACAGAGGAATCGGGTGTGATCTGAGGGAAGACAAGAGAAAGAGGTAATGGAATTTAGAGCCCACAGAAAGGAGACTGTGCAAGATTACAAAGCACTGAATGACAGAGATTTAAGACTCAAGGAAAACACAAGACTGCAGCACTATTAAAAGATGTTTAGAAATTGTTGTTTGCCAAGATCCCCAAATAATCCCAAGTGCTCCACAAAAAAAAGGACTTGGCTGTTGTAGACAATCCTTCCCCAACCCCTATTTTTCCAGTAAAACTGTGTGTTGCATCACCTTTACAGTGTTGTGGATTTCTGAGGTCATCAGGTTTCTGGCTGCTGCAATCACATCCTGGCACTTCTTGCTGGCAAAGTGGGAGTTGACGTTACGGGCGTATTTCAGTAAGTCAGTCGTGTCTCCTTTCAAAAACTGCATGTTCTTCAAGGCCTTTTCAAACTCCTCTGTGGATTTAATCACCTGAGAAGAGCAGACATACATTTTTACATTAACACAGTCTCCCAAAATCAAAGAACCAAACGAAAATGTTGTATAAACTTCCACTCAGCTGAAAGCAAGGGATGAAAACAGATTTTGGAGTGCACTAAAATGTCATCCTTGGCCACTTGGGGCTCTGTGTTCAAACTGGGCACTTGGCACCTCCTGAGGGCTCTTCTGAGACCCACCTCTGTGTACTGCTCTAGTTTGCTGCTGTTGGTTGGGATGGAGTTCACCAGGCAGTTCTGAACGAGGCAGTTGGAGAGCTCTTCCCAGATCAGCTCACCTAGCAGCTCCGCCAGCGTAACTCTGCCATCCTTCCTGTCCTCCCCAGGCTGCTCAAGAGGCACATCTGCATGCCAGAGAATACAAATGGATTTTAATACAGCTATTTCCTGGCCCAGGCCCTTCACCAGTTAAAAGATTTTCCTCCTGCATTTCCCTCACATGTAATAGTGATTAACAACCAGCTATTCTGGAAACTTCTGCTCTAATTACACAAACAAGGTACTGTTCATCGACTAATTACAAAAGGGAGAAGCTACCTACTTAGCAGATATTTGTGGAGAACTTCGAAAATAAGCTTGATCTTGTCAAAAACCTCCATGGGAGAGGACTCATCCAAGACAGGCTCCTGGGATGTAAACCTCAGGATGAGCAGGTCTGGCCGTTCCTCGGTGAGTGGCTGCAGAGATGGGTATGAAATCACCGGCTTCAGGATGTATTTCAGCAACAACTGGCCTGAGAAAATGAAAAAAAGAAAATGTTTTCCAACAGCAGAGGGCTGGTAGTTTGCTCCAGTGAGGTGCAACCCTGGATACTTTGGATGTAGAGGCTCTGCATGAAGTGGAAGAGACACTCTCTTGATCAAAATATCAGGGAACAGCTAATGAGGTAAAAGTCTTCAAGCATCAGACTATGAAACCACACAGTCACAAGTTAAAAAGCATACTGAATTGTCAGGAAGGGATAAATAATTCCAGGTAAATAATAGGATACATGTTTTCCTATTAATAAGAACTACAGCATTCACTTCAGACTCATGGGAAACACAAGCCAGGAGAGAAAGGTTTTCCAGTGTGCTGCTGGAGTGACCTGGATCCCAAGATCCATCCCCAAGCCTGAACCCCTGTCCCTGTGGGCTACTGGGGCTATGTTTGCCTGTCTTACCAAAAGCTTTCAGCCTGGTGTGCAGCTCTCCCAGGACAGCCAAGGCCTGGAGCACGGACGCCACAGGTGGGCCAGCAACCTCCTCCTCCTTGGATGGCATCGTGTGTAAGTGCAGCTCTGAGTGCACCACTGCCTCCAGGCTGCTTTCTAAACACAAAGAACCACCAGCTCTGTCAGAATGGCATGTGAGAAGCTACTCAGTCGTCAGGTGGCAGCTGAAGCAACGTTCAGAGGGAAAGAGCTTGTTAAACCACCTGACTCCAACAGTTCTAGTGCACTTCCCATCTTGTCGGTGCCTGGAAACAGGCATTTCAAACAAAAACAGTGAAACAAAGCACAACTGTGAGCACCTTTGGAAGGAGGGAGCTGCCACACAATGAGTTTCTGCCACTCTTCCCCGAGGTGGCAGAGCATGTTCTGGGTCTGCACCGTGAGCTCCGTGCCGAGAGCCCTCAGGATCTTCAGCTCGAAGCCCTTGCGGGATTCCAGGTTCCTGAGGCTGCTCCGTGCCTGGTGGGGAGGATCAGACACAGAGCACAGCTCAGCGCTGCCCCTGCTAAAGAACCCATGCAGTTCATGCTGAGGAACTCACTGTTACCTTTTCCAGCTGCTGAGCTGCTGCAACATACTTCTTCTCCAGCAAGGCAGTCTTGTGCTCTTTAATGGCTCTGTCAAACTGCAACAGTCACACAGACTCAGATGGAACAGATTCAACACTGTGAAACTGCACTTTTAAACTACACAGTTGGAGACAAGGGAGTTACAGACTCCCAGAATGGTGTCTGGGACTGAGGAGAGTGATTTTAAGCTGCCCTCCCCCCTCCCCTCCTCACCTCCTGCAGCTTTTTCAGGACACTCAGGACCAGCGTGTCCCGCTCCAGCTGCTGCTTCAACTCCGCAAATTCAGCAACAGCCACGTTCAGATCTTGCTGGACCTAAAACAGCAAATTGTTCAGTTCACTGACAGCAATTGTTATCAGGCACATTTCCTCTTACACATGAGAATTAGAGTATTTCTGTTATTAGAATAATTTGGTGAGGAGGAAAAAGGCTCCATCCATTTTACTCCTTATAAGCACTAGAAACACTTATAACACTGGTTTTTCCTTTAATACATAAGAGTTGTAGAATGGGTTGGAAGGGTCCTTAAAAATCATCCAGTTCTTATTAGACTACAGTTTTTTTAAAGGCACTGTAAGGAAATTCAGTCTTAAAATGCAGTTATAATTACTTTAGTGTTTCTTTAGCACAGCCATTTAAAATACAAGGATGCTTGAACTGAGCCAAAGGACAATTCTCAGTGAATACCACTGCAGAACTGCAGATGCTGGGACATCAAAGAGGCAACAATCAGAGTGTGAGTCTTCAATCTGACCTGCAGGAGCTGCTCACGTTCCCCCTGAGACCTCACTGGATGTGCACAGGTATGATTTGAGTTCCTGTTCTGCCCTAAACCAACATGGGACCAACATGGGTCAGTGTGTGTGTCACACCCCCTGCAGCAGCCAGGGCTGGTCCTCCTCTGGGAAGGACACTGTGACACACCTTCCCACCTTAATGACAGCTCTTAACTTACACCCTGCTGTCACACACACCTGTGTCACCTCAAGACATTCCTTAGGGGTGGGGCCACTCAGTCAAGAGTCACAAATCATGGACCATCCTGAGTGGAAAGGGACCCACAAGGATCATCGAGGCCAACTCCAGGCCCTGCCACCCACCCCAAAATCCCACCCTGTGCCTGAGGGTGTTGTCCAAACACTCCTCAAGCTCTGGCAGCCTTGGGGCCGTGACCTCCTCCCCCCAGTCCCCTCCCAACAGGCCACGATGGGCTGCAGATTTGGGGTGAAGCCGTGTGGAATCCCCCAGTGCCCCCCCCGGAGTCACCTCGTTCTCGATGCTTGCCCTGAGCAGGTCGATGTTGCTGGACAGCCCGTCCACCTGTGCCACCAGCTCCTCTGCACTCTGCATGCTGGGCAGGAACTCGTTGTACTTCTTGTTTATCATGTTGCAGACTTCTCCCTGCGGAGAGGGAGCAAGGGGCCAGCATCAGCATGGGGTGAGAGAGGGGGGCACCCCAGGATGACCCAGAGCTGGGATAGAATCCCAGACTTGTTGGGGTTGGGAGGGACCCCTGGACATCACCCAGTCCAACCCCCCTGCCAAGGGCAGGGTCACCGGGAGCAAGTGACACAGCAAAGTGACCAGGTGGGGCTGGGGTTTGGAATGTCTCGGGAGAGGGAGACTCCGGGACAGAGAGGGGCAAAGAGGGGCACCTCGGCCTGACCCAGGGCTGGACAGCTGGGCTGACCTAGGCCTGGGCACCCTGATCTGACTTGACCAGGGCTGGACACTCCAGGCTGAGCCAGGGCTAGTGGGACACCCTGGACCGACCCAAGGCTGGACACCCTCATCGGGCTGACCCCGGGCTGGCCATTCCAGGCCGAACACCCCGGTCCGGACCAGGCGGACACTCCAGTCTGACCCAGGGCCGGACACCCGGCTACTCAACCGCCCCGGCCCCGCTCCCCGCTGTGTCCCCCCCCTCCCGTGCCCAGCCCTGCCTTGAGCTCCTCGACGCGGCGGGACAGCTTCCCGACGCGGGTGCCCAGGTGCTCCTTGTCGAGGCGGCCCGAGTGGGCCAGCACGGCCGCCACCAGCGAGCCCGCCCGCGCCGCCATGGCCGCCATGGCCGCCGCGCCGCTACGGCGGCCGGCACGGGCCACGCGGCGGCGGGGGCCGCACCCAGGGGCCGCGGGTTCGAGGCTGCGGCCGGACAGCCGCGCTGGTTGGAGCCGGGGGGCTGTGGGGTCTGGGGGGTGTCTGGGTGCTGGGGGGATCCGCGGTGTGCTGGGGGTGATGGGGGGCGTGTGGGTGCTGGGGTGCCGGGCTGGGGTGAGGAGGCAGGCTCGGAGCACCCCAGCCATGCCCAGCCCCCGGCATCCGCCCCTGACGCAGCTCTGGGGCGAGCGGTGCAGTTGTGGTGAGGAGCTCTGCGAGCAGGGCACGGATCCAGCGCCTCTGTGCCATGTGGAGGGGAAGGGCCCTGGGTGTCTGGGCAGTGCTGGCCAGCCTGGCTGTGCCCAGCTGGGGTAACCAAGGTGAGTCCCTGGGTCTCGGGTCGGTTGGGCGCTCGCCGTGGTCCCGGGAGATGCTCCGGGGTGTCTGGGGTGCTGGGAGGGTGCTGGGAAGGAGCCCCACGGCTTGGTGGGGTTTTCCACCTGGATGTGAGGTTCCAAGTGTCCATGGGGAACAGAGAATCGGTGCAGTGAGGATGGGATTGCTGCCAGCTCTGCCTGCCCTAGACCACTGCTGTTACAGCCCTGTGTTACTGTCTGAGACAACCCTGCCTTGCAAATCCAGAGTCTGCTTTTTCCAGAGTTTTTTGTTTGTGGTGGCCTTTCTGCTGCTCAGGGACAGCCTGACACGGTGCTTCATCTCCACAAAGGAGCTCTGAGCTTTGCACCACTGTGAGGGTTGATAACTCAGCGGTGAAGCTCTCTGCTCTCTCTTTTTATTATAGGACCTAAAATAATTGTGAAAGAAGCCAGTGGGAAGGTGTTCTTGCAATGTATAACACAGGAACAAGGTAAAGTTACGTGGTGGAAAGATGGGAACGAGCTTGGAAACGAAACTCAGCTGGAGCTGAGTGCAGTTTACGACGATCCCAGAGGCCTCTACACGTGTAAAGTAGGAGAGACAACTGAGGGGAATCTCCAGGTGCACTATCGAAGTAAGTGCTGCATGCCTGCTTTCTGGAGCCAGGACTGCCTGGAGCTTCCACCCCAGCAGATTTTTGAGGGAACTGCTGGTTTCCCAGAGTCTGGGGGTGCTGCAGATTCCCCTGTCCCTGGTTTGAGAGCCCTGCAGCCCCAGGCAGTGCTGTACCCAGCGCTGGGGCACACGCGGCAGCTCGTGCCACTGCCCTGGGTCACACAAGGAGACACAAAGTCAATCCCAGGTCTCTCTCAGCCCGGGACTGGAGCTTTTCTGTGTCCTGTTGTGCTTCCAGTGTGCCAGAACTGCATCGAGGTGGACGCTGCCACCGTCTCGGGGATCGTGGTCGCCGACATCGTCGCCACTGTGCTGCTGGGGGTGGCCGTGTACTGCGTCACTGGCCATGGCAGGGGACACCTGTCACGAGGTCAGGGGGGACAGGGGCTTTAAAGTCATGGTTTTAAAGTCACCAGGCCGCCCGTGGCTCCCCTGATCCCTGATCTTTCTCTGTTTAGCCTCTGACAGGCAGAACCTGATCGCCAACGACCAGCTCTACCAGGTGAGTGTGGGTGCACACCTGTGGGTTTGAGCACCTCTGTTTGAGCACCTCCCCGGCCTGGCCACAGCGGGGACTTCTGCTGGAGGATAATCAATGCCTGGAGGTGGATTTTGCTCTCTGATGGGGCAGCTGCCTCTGCCCAAATGACCCAGAGGATGGGGCAAGCTCAGCTACCCCGTCTCTTACTCTGTGCGCGGGGAGGGACACTTGGAAAAGGCTCGGCAAAGAGAGGGCTGGTCCAGCTGTCCCTCCCAGGGCTGGACAGGCATGGTTGGAACTCATCTACCCCTTTTTTTCCCCTCCAGCCCCTCGGAGAGCGGGAGGATGAGCAGTACAGCCGGCTGGCACCCGCCCGGGCCCGCAAGTGAGGTGGAGCCTGTGACTCCATCAGCACGCGGGGTTTGCCTGGAGATCACCCCTGCTCCGTGCCAGGTTGGACTACTTGTAGCACTGTGCTCATTCCATGACCTCCTGCACTTCTGTATGCCTCTCATTAAAGATGAGCCTGTCCCACAGCCCCCCTGCTCTGTCCCTTCTGTCGAGGGCCCTGGGGAAGGTGCACACTGGGTGGGATCTGATCATTGGGAAGGTGCACACTGGATGGGATGTGGTCCCTGGGAAGGAGCAGAAACAGCCAGTGTGTGGTCAAATTGGGAGGCAGACACCAGTCAGGATCAGCCAGCAGTTGGAAACCTCAGAAACCAGGTCACACTCCCCGTGCCAGTTGCACACACCTGTAGGTTGTGTTTTCCTGCTTTTCTCAGAATCTGGGTGCCAGGCTTTAGAGAGGACCAGGCTGAGAAGTGCCCCGAGGCTCAGGCAATCCAGTGTTCAGGGGTAGAAAGGAAGCAAAGAGGTAACACTCCATGAAAACTGGCCACAAATCTGTGGCACGTGCGACCCAGCAAACAACAGTCTGTGCAGAGCTGTGGGTGCCCCACAGGTGCCCTTACAGGGATCAGGGTGTGATCACTGACTGGGGCAGACACAGGGCAAACCTGCACATTTATGCACCCCACAAACAGTGGCAGAAGCACCAATTTAGAACCTATACGCCCAGAGTGGCCCAGGCTTCCCCCACCCCATCCCAGGAAAGGGCTGCCTGGCTGGGCTGAGCAGGCTCTCTGGAGCAGTGCTGTTCTGCAGGAGGTGAGAACACAGCCCAGAGTGGTTTCAGAGCTGCTGGGGGTTAGTGCTCTCTGTATCTTGCCATCTCTCTGCTCGCTGCTCAGAGCCTTGTATGGTAAACCCAGCTGGGCCTCTCAAACCGCATCCTGGGGCTGAGCACAGCGACCTGCTCACGGGGCTTGCTGGCTGTTTACCTCCCACACTGAAACTCAAGGGTTAAACCACCCCCAGCCCCCATCACTGCTGCTGTTTCCTCTCCTCAGAGCTGTTTGCGGTGCTGGGTAACAGCACTGTGGGTGGCTCTGGTGTCAGACCAGAAGCATTCTCAGGCACCACAGCGTCTCTCGGGCCCTCCCTAACCTGTCTCACTGCTGCTGTGACATTTTGGTTTTAATACACTGAAACCTCTGCTCCTTTTGCTATAGTCCCAGGCAGCAAATGGAGACAAGGCTGTGAACATGAGATCTAGACCAGGTCAGAGGCCAGACACTCTGAAAGACCTACTCTCTGCTCAGGCAGGCACTGGAGGGAAGTGGAGGCTCTCAGGGCAGAAATTAAATGGAAGGACAACCAGAGCAGGCAACTGGGGCAGGAGGAAAAAGGAGGCCAGGAACCACGGGTGAGGCTGCAGCCCTTTAATGGGAATTGTGGATTTCAATGGGAAGGAAAACTTCTCTTGCCAATTGCATGTTTCTGTTCCTGGTGTCAAACCAAAGCATGCACCGGGGTGGGACAGCGGGTGCCTGACCTGGCTTACCCCAAAATGCCTCAGCAGAGCTGCAGAGCTGGCACTGAGCTGGGCAGCAGCTGTGCTGCTGGCTTCCATGGCTTCCAGCCTGTCATCCTGGGAATTTCAGAACCCCCTGGATTCCAGGCCTGCATACACTTCCCGCTGGCCTTTCCGGATGGGCTGTGGGATGGAAAAAGATGTTAGTTTGGGAATCCTTATCTTAGCCCATGCGACACACTGGGAAGAGCAGAGCAGAGCAGGTGTAGTGCTGCTGTGTGGTGTGTGCAGAGCACAGGGAGCTGCAGTTCTGCTCCCAGACCCCTGTGGTAGCACCAGGACAAGGGGCTACACCCTCAACACCGTTTTTCCTCTGTTCCTGGGAGAGCTTGGAGCTTGACTGGATGCTTCTTCAAAGGGTAAATGCTACCAATTCCCAGACCTGGCTCTCCCTCCCCAGCCAGCAGAGAGATGGAAAACACTCCCTACCTCATAGTCCGGGTTTGGAACGGGGGGAGGACGCTGCATCTTCTGACCTGCAACAGAGGCACAGAGAGCTGATCCCTGGGATGGTTCAGGTAACACAGCTCAAGGGACTTCCACAACAATCCCAGGGTAATGCCATGAACCCACAGGTCAACTTGCATGGCTTTATTAGGAGTTTAGAGCTTTCAAAGAGCCAACTGCTGCCAGGAGCATCAGCACAGCAGGGAAACGGGTTCTTATGGGCAGATTTGGCAAAGCAGCTGCTCCCATCCCATGTACAAAGGCAGATGTGGGAAGCAGGAGGCTGTTTGCTGAGGTCTTGGAAGCTCAGGGAGAGCAGAGGATGCTCCCTCCCAGCGTGGGGGGATTTAGTGCCCAGTGGCCACCACGGAGAGCAGAGGTGCCTGCAGTGGCTCTTACCTCGTGCCCGAGGGGCAGGACTGGGGCTTTCTCGCCCCTTCCTGTCTTTGCTGAAGTAGTAGACCAGGGTCAGCACCCCTAGGGTGATGAGGAGATCCGCAGCGATGACCCCCGTGACCGTCAGGGCATCCAGCTCCTGGCAGCTGGCACACACTGCCAGCAGGAGAGAGGGAGATGCTCAGAGCTGGGCTGCCTTCCCTCCCAGCAGCAAAAGCCCAGGCCTCCCTCACCTGCTGAGTTTTCTCTCCGTGTTTTAAAGAAAGAGCCACGTAATTCCCAGAACAAACTGCTGTGCAGTTTCTTTCCCTCCCAGCCTGCTGAGGGGGAGTTTCCCTTAGGAAAGCAGTGGTCCAGAAGATTCAAATATATAGTGGAACCAGCAGATTTGGTTGTCTAAATGCAGGTATCTGGTGCCATTTGAGATGCCCTAAGGTATTTCAGCTGACCCATGCAGGAATTAGCCCGTGGACTGAGGGAGCTTCACTCACCTCTGGCATTCAGGTACAGCTCGTGACTCTTCCCACTGGGGTCATAACAGCTCAGGTTGGCAGGAGAGCTGTCGTGGCCCGTTATAATGAACTGCCTCTCGTTGCTGGTGCCTGTTTTTCCCTCAGTTAACTTCCACTTTATGTCCCCTTCAGTCAAGGGACATGTGATCGTCACCGTGGTGCCCGAAATCTCCACCAGGAATTCTTCATTGGCAGACAGGCCTACGAGAAAGGAAACCAAACCAAAGGGAAAACTCAAATATTCCCATCTGCTTTTCAGCCCTCGGCCGTGAGGCTTCTGCAGACTTTATATCATAGAGCGAAGAATGTTGGTAAAATTCATTCACCCTCCCTGTGCTTCATCTGCAAAGAAGAGGATAAGGAGTGTTAAAAAATCAGCTGCATGTGGCTGTTGGAAAATGCCCAGCCCTGCCTGGGGACCACTGGTAATAATGCAGGGCAATTTATGGCAGCCCATTTTTCCATCAGTGAGATCACTGTTGATTCACGAACCCTGCTGAGCTGTGGTGCCAACTACAAAAGAAAGAATAAGAAGTGCTAAGCAATTAAGTTTAGCTACTGATATCATACACCTTTCCCACTTCCAGGGTGTCCTTTCTGAACTCAGCTGCTTGAAAGCGATGTTTATGATCCTATATTCATGCTAAAGGCAGTCAAAGTATTCTGTTAGTGGGACAGGATGTTTTCTCTGTTGTGAAGTTAAGCCATTTTTAACACAGACTAACACAGAGTGGAAACTTGAATCATTTTCCGACCCACTTTAGAAGAAGGGTTCTCACTGCAAGCTGTACACCCCAAACCTGGGCTTTAGCACCATGGAGCAAAGACTGCTGGAAAACCCTCCCTGCAGCAAGAACCCTGTGAACTCCCTGGAGGGTGGGACCCTGACCCTTGGTTTAACACTGTAATACAGTTTATCTACGTGATTTTTCTGCCCTGTAGGAAACCACTGGCTCCATGGGAGTCTCTGGAGCTGGAATATTAAAGAAACCGTTTTTAGGAGCTGTGGATGAGACTTGTGATCTCCTTTAAAGACATTTGTCAATAGAAAGTAAAGTAAGTAAATAACTGTAGGTTTGAAATTCCACAGACACAGGACTTGGCTGGAGGGAAGGTGATTTGCTGCTTTTTTCTTTATATAGATGAATTTAAACTTGGAAAAAAGAACAGGCCATTGCCAAAGCAGATGTTTTCTACCTTCCCAAAGCTTAGCAGTGGGCATTTGCAGCACACTGTCAGAGTAGTTGTAGTTTTATTGCAGTATTTCTTAAGTAATCATCTTTCAAACTTATCTCATCGTTACCAGCTTTTTTTAAAGGGTCTTTACAGACCCTCTGCACTTTATCCTAAACCAGCTGGTCCATTCAAACGGGTAAGGTGGAAATTCCTACCACAAGAGATACCCCACCGAGTCTGAACTGAGGTCGTTACCCACGGTCACAAAATGATGTAAGAAAAGTGAGCGGGTAAAGCATAAAAATAAAACTGAGACAACAGAACCTCAGAGATCTCATTGCACCAAGCTCCATCCCTGCTGCCTGAAGTTTGGAGACTCACCTGCACAGAGCAGGAGCCCCAGGAGAGGCCAGGACAGCTCCAGCCTCATCCTGGTGTTCCTCCTTGTCTTGCTCTTCTCTACCACATCACAGGGACATCGCTGCGAGGCACGGCGGCTTCTCCAGGCCCAATCCCAAGAAAGAGGCCCAGGGTCTTTTCCCGTGCTGGGAAAGTGCTGGGGGGACTCCCTGACCCCGGTACCACGAGAGAGCAGCAGAGGCAGCCCCGGGACACGTGTGGGGAAATGAGCCCCGGGCAGGAAGCGCAGAGGCTCAGAAGGACTCGGTGGGACGTCACTGCAGCGAGGGGTGGCTGCTCTGCACCAGCCTGGCCGAGCCCAGCACGGCTCTTGGAGCAGCAGGAAGGAGCCGGGATTAGGTTTGGAAGTGAGTGTCTCTGAAGTTCAGAGTGCTGCAGACAACCTCACAAAGAATCGTGGAATGGTTTGGGTTGGAAGGGGCTGTAAAGACCGTCCAGTCCCACCCCCTGCCATGAGCAGGGACACCTTCCACTAACCCAGGTTGCTCCAAGCCCTGTCCAACCTGGCCTTGGACACCTCCAGGGATGGGGCAGCCACAGCTTCTCTGGGCAACCTGTGCCAGGGCCTCCCCATCCTCACAAGGAAGGCTTCCTTCCTATCATCTGATCTAAAGCTACTCTCTCTCAGTTGGGAGGAGATCCCGCGTGGAAGTGGCCGGGCCCCACTAGAGGGGGCTCCTGTCCCGGCCAGGACTGCACGGAGGGGACGATCCCTCCAAACCCGGGATGGGGGCAGGCACAGACCTGGGGACACGGGACGGGGGCAGGAGGATCTGAGAGCTTCTCTGCTGTGCTGGGAAGACTTTGAGAAACTCATCTTCCATCTCGTTACCGAGAACCTGAAGGAATTTCCCTTTCCAGCAGGGATGCTGGCACGGGCACAGCGGGAACACGCTGCCTGCCCATCTCCCTCTGCTCCAAGACTCCAGGGGAGGCAGAGCTGCTCCAGTGTGGTGAGAATCGTGGGGATTTTGGGGGCACAGGTCCAGGGCAGACATTCCAAGTCACCCAAATCTCTCTCCTTCCCCAGGGCTCCCCACGTTCTGCACCTGGCACACACCTGAAGGGACTCCTTCCCAGCCTCCTGAAGGATGGAGCTGGCCTCTCACTGCTTCCCAGAAATTCCCCACTGACTGACACGGCTGAGTCACCTACAAACACACCTTCGGGCAAATTTTCTTTCAGGAGCAGAACTACCTCCCACCAGAGGGGAGTGGTTTCAGGTAGAAGCTGGGAGGAGGAAAGGTTGCAACACAAAAGAGCAAGGGAATATGGGAGGGAGAAGAAATTAATCTCATCTTGAGAATCTGCCTGTTTTTACACCCAGAAGTGACTGGAGCTGCCGCACCTTCCCACGGTGCCCGGGCAGGGAGTGGCGACTCCAGCGCTCACAGGTTGCCTTTGCAGGCCAAGCTGGGAGGGAGGAATTCGCCTCGCTGTGCCGACAGGACTTCGAGAAACTCACTTTGCACCCAGTTTTGGAGAAGCTGAAGGGGATTTCTCTCGGCACGGGTGTCCCCGATGCGCGGCCACGCCTGGGCGGGTGCTGTGCTCGTCCTTGGGGCGCAGCTCCCAGGTAAGGAAAGGAATCCTGCCCCGGTGCCATCCCGCCTCTCCCCTTCCGATGCCTGACGTTATCGCGAAGGCAAGAGACCTTTCTCCCCTACTTGTGCTGCGGTTCTTTCTGTCCGGGGTTCGCTGGAAGTGACACGAAGTGGTTGAGTTCCTTCACGAACAGGTTTAGGCACGTTCGAGCTCCTTCCGAGCTCGGGTTACAGCGTCTTTCTCTCTCCTGCCGGGAATCTAAACTTTAGCCCAGGCCTCTTTTTTTTTTTTCTTTTTTTAATTTATTTTGCTGCCTTTGTTCCTAAACAATCAGAGATTGTTCAGGAGCCCCAGGTTCGGATCCTTTACACAGCAACAATTCCAGGCTGACAATAAACTCGCTTGGATTTTCAGTGGTTTATATCAAAACACCGGATTTTAAGATTACCACGTCCTCCTTTCCCCAATGCATCAGCTCACGGATGTAATCTGGCTTGGAAAAAGTACTTCAGACTTATTTCCCACAGTTTTTTCTTTTTTTAAGGAGTTTAAAAGATTTGGCACTTAATCTTCGGATGAGAACCATGATCTCTGCCAGTGAAGCTTTTCAAATGCGAATACCTTCAGTGTTTTCAAATGTTTTCCCCTTTGAGATAAGAGATTATTTGGAAGGAAGTCTTTGGTTATAAATTACTTTCAAATACGTCTTTATTACAAAGCCAGATTTTACAACCTTAGATAAGCCTTCTTGGCTTGAATCATACTGGGGTAAGTTACCTTCCTAAAGTGAAATGATTAATAACGTCATATATAATCATAATAATTCACCAGCAATCCTTTGGTTTTCCTAGTTTTCGTTTTCCTCCTTCCTGTGCCTTGCTGCTCCCCCTCCTGCTGGTTGTCCCTCTCTCAGGGCAACATCGAGTCAGCGGTGCTCACTTATTTTTGAAGCAGCAGCTGCGGTGGTTTGGTTAACAGAGGATGTGTCTTTGACACATTTACCTTGAGGATTTCCTCTAGAGTTCTTCAGCCTGACTGTATTTGACTGCAGTTGTCCAGCTGGGCTGTTAACCCTCTAACAGGCCCCTCCTACATCAGTAAGAGCAGTTTTCACCGTGCTGTTTATGATGCTGAGGGTACAAAGTGTGTAAAGAAAGTTCTAGCACGGTCTCAGCAGCCCAGTTTTAATGGCATGACTGATTTTCCCAAGATCATCCATTCAGGAACTATCTCTGTGCCTGAGACAATTATTTCCAGGGCTAGATAAGGCTCAGACTGAAGACTGATAAGGAGCAGTGATGAGTTCACACCTGGCCAGTGATCATTGCCCGTGTTTTCCCCGCAGCGCTTTGGCTGGCAGCAGCAGTGGAAGTTTACACTTCCGAGGAGGTGGTTGCTGTGAACGGCACAAACCAGCGGCTGAAATGCACCTTTTCCAGCAGCAGCCCCGTCAGCCCCCAGCTCTCAGTGACCTGGAACTTCCAGCCCGAGGACCTGAGCTCCCACGAGCCGGTGAGTGAGAGCTTGACTCTCCATTTCAAACTGGTTTGCCCCAACAAACCGGTCCCGAGGCGCAGCGCTGGGCGAGCCCGGTGAGCGCAGCAGTGCCAGGCGTGGGGATGGGCACACACACCCGAGACCCTCTGGGGCCTTTTCTCTGTCACCTGCAACGATTAATCTGTGAGCAACGAGGTCTGTTTATAGACCCTGGCTGAAGAACATTCTTCTGCTTAGTTCTGGGTGATCGGGGTTGAAATCTTTGTGGCCTGCTGATAGCACGGCCCTGACACCCTGCAGGACCTGCAGTGCCCAGGAATCTCCAGGGTCCCTCCCATCCTGTGTTTCTGTGATTCCTGCAGGTGTTTTACTACCTGAAGGAGCCCTACAACCCGCCTTCGGGGCGGTTCAAGGACAGGGTCACCTGGGATGGGAACGTGGAGCGTAACGACGTGTCCATCATCCTCTGGAACCTGCAGCCCAGCGACAACGGCACCTTCACCTGCCAGGTGACAAACTGGCCAGATGTTTATGGCTCCATTGGGGAAGTGCGACTCCGGGTTGTGCAGAAAGGTGAGAGGCCCAGAACCACCCCCAGAGGTCTCGTGAGTTCAACCAGTTCCCCCGTTTGGGAAAACTATGGTAGAAGAAAGGGTTGTAAGAGTAAAGCGTGAGGGTGGTTGGGGGGGAAAAAGAGCCTAAGGGAAGGTTCTGTTCACAGATGGAGGTTCCCAGCTTCATTCCTCCTACCACAGCCCCCCGTGTGTCCCTCTGGTTCATGTCCCTGTCTCTCTCCACGCAGTGAGTTTCTCAGAAATCCATTTTCTGGCCGTGGCCATCGGCTCCGCGTCCGTCCTGATGATCGTCGTGGTGATGGCCGTGGTCATCTGCCGCCAGCGCCGCCGGAAAGCGCAGCAGAAGAGGCCTGAGGTGTCAGACACCGAGCTGTAAGGACAGAGCAGGGAGGGAAGGGCTCCTGGGAAAGCATCCTGCTGCTCAGGGTATCTGACACTCAGCGGGGCTTTTTTCTCTTTTTTCCCCACCTTTCTTTTAATAACAGTAAAGAAAAGGAGAGCCTGAAGATGAGAGAAGAAAAGGAAGCCAGTCCATTAGAAGACTAAAGGTTTAATTGGTGTGTACAATGCAGGTATCCATCTGCCTTTTTATTCATTTAACCTTTATTGTTTAAAAATTGCTGCAGGAGGACCGGAGCTGTTTCCATATTTGCTGGCTTTGCTTAAACATTTCAGCACAACTTTCACCCGCTCGGTTTCTGAGGTCAGCAGCTGCCTCTGTTATTTTTGTTCTCAGCAATAACCCTGAGTAATGAGTGTTTGTTTTTTCCTTATAACCCCTCTTCTTAGGTGCTTCCAAAGCAGACGGTGAAAGCTTGTAATTTTGGCTGTTAGGACAATGAGTTACAGACGCCTCACCCTGCGAGTGTGGTACCTCTGCTCGACCTGAAATTCTGGCAGGGGAAGAGGGCGACACTGCACTGAGTTGTGAATTCCCTTCAGCAAAGCAAAGCAGGAGGAACTTGGAGCTTCACACCTGCTGAACGTGGAGAAAAGTTGCTCTGGAGACAAAAAGATGCCAAAAGATTGGAGGGAAGCGCCAGGATGTCCGACCGAGCCGAGGGTTTGGAAGTGTTTGAGCAGACGCACTCTTTGCACCTTAAAAATCCCGACCTGCCTTTGTGTTGCCCTGTTTTTCCTCCCCCGAGATGCTCCCTGACATCACAAAAACAAAGACTGACCCGTGAGGGAGCAGAGCAGCAGCCATGTGCTTCAACAGATGTGCTTTAACTCTCTTTTCTACTTTAAATGGACCGTGTTAGAGCTGGGCAATGTGTGCTGTTTGTTATTAGGGATAACATTCATCAGTCAGGGTGGTTTTCATGTCCTTCTCTTGCAGCTTTGGGGGGGTTTTGTAACTCTGGGGGTTGAGGTCACTACCCTCTAAGGCTCCCCTCCTTGTCCTTCTCCCTCCCCCAGCACTGCCCTGTGTTCCCTTTGGCTGTTTATTGCCCAGGTGACCCCCAGCACACCCCCTGCACTGACTTAGCCCATGCCCTGTCCTCACACAGGCTCGATTTAAGGCAAAGGAGGCCCCAGATGGTGGAACCTGCAGAGCTATAACGGTTTTTAACCAGCCCCAAATCAAAACTGTTGCGATATTTAACCAGCCCCAAATCAAAACAGAGCCCTGTTTGTTTGAAGAGCGTCTTTATGGCTTTATAACCTGGGATGTGCCAGCCACTTACCTGTCTGTGTGTTTTCATTTTCAACCACCTGTGTCATAAAATAAAGGCACTTTGCTGAGAGCTTTGATGGTGAGTAGGGGGGGCCGCGATCCAGAACCCCCCCAGCTCCAGGCACCTCAAACGAGCGGGTTTGCACCCAAAAAGTGGCGAAGAGGCATTTAGGGGTCGATCCCGACGCGGGGTTGGGGAGTTTGGGGTGTTTCGGACCCTCAGCTCGGGCTCGGCCGGGGCCGCGCGGGTGTGCCCAGGTGGGGCGGCCATTTTGGGGCTGCCCCGCCCTCACCTGCGCCAGGTGAGCGCCATGTTCCGGGGCTGAGCCCAGCAGGGATGCGGCTGCGAGGGGCTGCCCTCCTCCCGCGGGGGCTGCTGCTGCTGCTGCTCGGTAACGGGGCGCTCCGGGGGCTGCCGGGGTCGGGATGGGATGGATCGGGTCGGGACGGGATGGATTAAGTCGGGACGGGATGGAAGCGGCGCTGCCCGCGGTCCGGGCCGGGGTGAGGGGGATCCCGGGTGGGGAGCGCCCGGGATGCGGCTCCGAGGGCAGTGGATGGTCCATGGAGCGCTGGGAAGCTCGGGAAGGGCCCTCCGGGGGTGGTGGATGGTTTGTGGAGGGCTCGGGAAGGGCCGTCCCGGGGCGCTGGAAGCGGCGGGGAAAGAAATACAAAGCCGTTCCTGCTCCTTCGGAGCCCGCCCAGCAGCGGAATGAGGTGCGACCATCAGGGCAGAACTCCCTGCGCGGCGTTCCCGTCTCCTCCTTCCCTTCCTCCTGACTCTTGACCCCGCTACACGTGGAATTCAAGGGCTGTGGCGAGACACACAGAGCCAAAACTGCCTTAAAGTGAATTGTCTTAAAGTAAAGGTGCCTTAAAGTAAAGCACCTAAAGCTGGTACTTTGCAACTCGTCAGAGAGCCGGCTGATTCCATTTCTCAGCTCTTTATCTCCACATCTCAATTCTAAGCAGGCTCCAGCCCTGCAGAGAGTAGGTCGTGGACGTTGTGTGCTTTCCTTCGAATTGCGTTGTGGAGGGTGTAATTATTACCCTGCTTTAGCCTTTGAATTGTGGTTGACCTGCGTGTTGATAATTTTGGGACACCAACACCCCCGTGCCTCGCTGATAATAAGAAATTAATCCTTGCCTTTTGTGCCTGTTCCATCAGGTGTGTGCAAGGCTCTTTCCCTGGAAATTAAAGCCAGTGCTAAAGTGAGAGCTGTGGTTGGTGAGCAGGCCCTGCTGAAATGCTCCTTCAGATCCAGTTCCCCCATCACTGACAGCCTCGTGGTGTACTGGACATACCGACCCCTCGCTGGTGGCCAGATGGAGACAGTGAGTGGAACAGGGAGGCTTTTTCTGGTGGAGTCTGACCAGCCCTCTGTGCTTGCTGAAAATCTGAATTTGCTTTACTGAGCTGCTGCCTCACTTTGTGGTTTGGGACTCACCTTCTTTCCCCTTTGAAATTCCTTTGGTGTTCTTTGGGGGAAAAAAATATTCTATGCAAATGCAAAATAGCACAGTGATGATAAAGCAGATAAATTTTGGGGGCTGCTACAAAGTGCTGTGCTGTGCCCTGTGGCCATGTGCAGTATGCCTGTAAAGATCTGAGTGGCAGCTTTATTTCTCTTCATAGCAAGTATTCTTTCTGACCTCTTAATGTGTGTTCCGTCGTGATTTCAATCCAAAAAAGCATTTCCCTTTGCTTTCTTGCACGAGTGTTCTATTGGCACAACTGTTGCCCTTGCCTCCCTTTAGGTTTTTCATTACCAGTCCATTCCATACCCAACAACAGTGGGAAAGTTCAAAGACAGGATATCCTGGGTTGGGAATGTTGCCGCTGGTGATGCTTCCATCGCTCTCCAGAGCCCTGAGATGAGTGACAATGGGACATTCTTCTGCAACGTGAAGAATCCTCCAGATGTGTACCACAACATCCCCCAGACCGTGCTGGTGGTTACAGAGAGGGGTAAGGCTCCCTTTTCATGGCTTGGCCTCATCTGTGGGATGGAGCTGCAGCTTTGTCGGGCTCCTGGAGGTCAGAGCATCACGTGGAAAATGTTCCATGGTAAAGTTCAGCAATAGTTCCCTCACCCTTGCCTTCTCAGCTCAATAAATTGAGAGCTACTGAGTTTATTTGGGGCAGGGGGGGACAGAGGGAGCTGTGGCGATAACAGAAATCAGAAGTGTCCCCTTTGTTCAGCGCTTTCAGGCTCCCCATGTTTCAGTGGAACAAGTTAAACGTTGAGGAAACGCAGGCCTAAAAATAACACCCACCTCACCAGCACTGACTGTCAGTAACACTCAATTTCCTCATCTGCCCTGCGTGCCAGACCTGCCCCAAATCTGCCGCGCTGATAGAACTGTGTCGTGACCTGCCTCCCTTTGTAGTTCCCTGCATCTGAAGCTCCCTCCTGGGCTGGTTTGTGACAGGGATCCCACGGATTTGGTGGCAGGCTGGCTCCAATCTGCCAGTGCCTCACGTGAGAAGGCCACCCAGCTGTGTCCTGGGAGAACGTTTGTCCCAGAGGCTCAGCAATGATGGTGTCTCCCCGCAGGCTTCTCCTTCCAGCTGAGCTCGGCAGCCCTGCTCTCCATCTCGGTGTTTCTCCCTTCCACCATCGTGGTCGTTCTGCTGCTGGTAAGGATGGGGAGGAAATTCCGAGTGCAGAAGGAGAAAGGGAAGGGCGGCTACAAGAAGTCCTCCATCGAGGTGTCTGATGAGTAAGTTCTGGCTGCAGCCTAAAGCCTGTATTTCCACTCTTCCAATGGATGGTTTCCCTTCGTCACACAGCGCTCAGTGTCTCAGTTCAGTCCCTGGTTCTGCTTCTCCTGAGCATCATTCAGTGCTTAGAAAGCTTTGCAAAACCCCCATGTTGGAGAATGAATCAAGTGCTGTACATCCTCTTTTTCTGCCACTCACGTGAGGCCACGGAACAGGAGCAGCTGAGGGTTGGCCAGTCTTTCACTTCTGTAATGGGATTTATTTCAGCCTGAGTCAGCAAGATGTTTTGCCTACGTGGGCTTTGTGTGTTGCATTTTGGTATGAAGTACCCATGACATCAAAACAGGCCCAACAGTGCTACCTGGCTCCCCTGGGGTGGCCTGAGCAGAGATGCCCAGGTACTGAAGGAGCCTTGGAGACTGAATTCCCCTCTGCCCTGGAGAGGATTCTGCTCTGGAAGACTCAGTAGTGAGAACAGCCAGGTAACAGGAGCTGCACCTGGCTTTGCAGTGAATCCAGGACTGCAGTCCATTGCAGAATGAGGTTTTACTGCAGTGTTCCAGTGTTCTGATTGGTGCCTTGAGATTTGCCAGCCAAACAGCAACTCTTGTCTTCTTCTTCTTCTTCGTGGCACTTACGTGAAATATCTGCCTTCAGAACGAGGGGCCTGACAGCCTTTATTCTCTTTGGTTTTGCTGTGCGGAATCAAAGGCTTTTCATCACGGTGAGAAACCTTTGATTCTGTGTGGTATAAATAGAATTCAGAGTCTGTGGGACTTCTCAGTGTGTTTTGGGAGGAAAAGTCCAACTTAATCCTGTGCTTTTCCTGCAGGCCTGAGCCCACAGAGAGCGCTGGCTGCTCCGGGAAGCTCAGGGCGTGCTGCCTGAACTGCGTGGTAAGTGAAAGCTGGTGTTTTCACAGTGGTTTTGCCAACCTTGATGCTCACAGGAGGTGCTCAGAGCAGCAGGGAGAGCTTGTCATAACCCCTCTCTGGATGGCCAAGAGGTGTCCCAAATGGCTGGGCTCAAGCTCCTTGTTTTGTCTTGAGATCCACCGAATAGATTTTTTTTCCACGTGGCTTTATTGAAACCAAAGCTGTGGTTTTAAGATGAAAACCCAGAATTTAAGTGCAAGCTGAGGTGTAGTTTCTCTGAGGGCTCTGCAGGACCAGTCTGGGGGCTGGCAGTGCCAGGGTGGGGAAGGGAGGCAGGGGACACCTCGATGTGTGCTCCTTGCACGGGAGGTACAGTTCTGCTTCTCTTTTGGGGACCTTCCTCCTTTTGACCCCGTTTCCGTTGCAACAGAATGTTGCTAAACCCTGGTGCTTTGTTTGTTTGCTTGTGGCTCTTTGTTTGTTGTGCTTTGTTGTGTTGTGGTTCCCTTCCTGCCCCATCAGCAGCTCCTCTTAATCAGGAGCCTTGTGCTGAGAGGACTGAGTGTTTTTGCCACCTGCTGCCCTTGTTTTGTGTGAGTCCTGTGTGCTGGAACCAGCAGCCACAGCCACAAGGGTGGCACATTCCAGAGTAATTTGAGTGTTTTCATTTTTTTCCACTGTGTCCTACAGAGCAAACTTACCTGAGGCACCTCTTATACACAGTCAGGACATATGCTAAGGAGTATTTAAACATGTGTTGCTTGACTCAATATTCTAATGCCGGTGATTTAAAATGTCCTAAATGCATGAGCCTTCAGACAGGCGTGTGCTGATGGTTTCTGTTAGATACAGGATGGAAAACAAGCAATTATGTAAGTTAAATATTAAATATTTACATTTCTACATAAGACACAGCAGTGATGGGAACAAGGGTTTGGAGAGGTGCAGAAAGTAGGAAATGCTTTGTGCCAAGGGGGAAGTTGCCTGGGGAGGTGGAAAGGTGGACATGCTGGGGAGCAGGGAGGGACCAGGTGGAGAGATGGGAAAGGATGGAGCCCCAGCTTGGTGAGAGAAATGCTGTCAGGCCGTGGGAGATCTCAAAAGCTCTCATCCTTTGAGAGGAGTTAAACTGGAATGATATAACCCTGCTGCTTTCATCTTGAGTGTTTTGTCAGGTTTGATTCTTTGCTCTGATACTGAAATACTTATCTGATCAGGTGTCTGACAGTCCTGTCGCACTCACCTTAATGATTCTGCGTTTTTGAGGTTTCTGTAATGTGCTTTTTCATGCTTAATATGTTACCAAACAATTAAAATGGCAAAGCCATTGAAAAAAAATCTCTTTGGACTCGAAGTGACTGGAGAGTCAGTGAGATTTTCTCCTGCAGAGCTGAGGAGTTTGGGTGAGTTTAGAGCTGGGAGCTGCAGATCTGGCTCATGGGGACGCCAGCAAGTGATTCCTGTGGTTGGAATTACAGACAACTGGGCTCTGAAAATAAGTGGTTGCTGTAGCTGAAAAAAACCAATAATTTGTGCTGCTCTCTGCAGGGATTGGTGGTGCTTTTGCTTTGTGCTGCACTTTATGGCTCATCTTTGGTTTGAACCTGAGCTGCTGCTTGTCTTAAAAGGCTCTTCGTGTGTTGGTGACGTTGTGGTGACTGGTCTGTGTGTCTGTGAGAAGTCAAGCATATTCAGCTGCAAGGGCTTATACATACATATATATATCCATTTACATGCATTTATCCCAGTGTTTATGCAAGTCCTCTGGCGTGCTCAAGCACAGCAGCACTTTGGGAAGCGTTTGGGCTCTTGTCAGAAGCCCAGCAGGCTCAGCATTTTGCTGAACTCGGGGCTTGACTCACGTCCTCACACACAGTCTCAATTTCTCTCCCCATGCTCCCCGCTTAGGACACGGATGAGGAAGATCCATACTGATGAAGGGCTAAATCTGTGAAGGAAGAACAAAATGACAACACTGAAAATCATGGCTAGGTACTTCTGAAGGCTGCTGGATAACCAGTGCAGAGGGAAGGACATGCTCTCTTCTTGGGAGATTGGAAGAATGATGCTGCTGGCATAATTCACTTTCATTTAAGCACAGAACAATTATTTTTTAAAAAAAATCCTTCTAATTTATTGGGGAAAAAGAAAATGCCCTCACCTGACTTGTGCAGTGCCTACAGAAGCCTCAGTGCCTAGAGCTGTATAGGCTGTGTCTTCCCAGCCCTCTGCTGATGTGTTGACTTGCCAATTTGTGAATTTTTGGTGACAGCCCCCCTTTCCTGAGCCCTTGAAACCAAATCTCCTGAAGAACAGGCTGCTCCAGAACTCTCTAGGCTGGTCATCTTTGGGGACTGATGACGTTTACTCTCAGGTTTTTAGGAATGGATCTGCTGGTGACCCAAACCTGTTTGATGAAGGGGTATCTGCCATCCTGGAAGCAAAGAGAACCTACTGCTTTTTGACTATTTCTTGGTTTAATCAGCTGCATCACTGGCTACATCTCCTTCTACTCGTAGAGGTGAAGCACAATTCATAGAAAACAAATCTTCTTTTTTAATCTGAAGTGCAAATGGGGACTCTGTACCTGGGGACACACAACCCCATCTACCTCAACCACGGACTCAAGCCCTGCCCAAACCAATGTTCTGTTTGCAGTAGTTGTTTTCTCCCTCTCCTGGGTACCAGTTTAGGGAAAAGGCCAATCGTGCAGCATTGCTTCCCCCGAAGGAAGAGCCTTTCCTCTTTCACCACCCTCCTCCCTTAATGAATGACAAAGAGCAGTGGAATCCATGTCAGCTGAATCCCTAAAGAGCTGCTGTTTGCTGCTTCCTTCCTGGGTGTGACATCGGTCAAATACTCTCCTTTTACAGACCTGGTGCAAGTTTACTGCTGATTTTGATGTGCCATTGTGAATAAACTGCTTTATTTCATTTTGGCCTGTGGATAACTTTATTTGGTTAAATGTAGTAGAGCTCATAAAGCTGCCACCCCGAGTTACTGGTGACACAATGCCTCCCTGGGCCAAAAGCTTCCTGAGAAAGGCTGCTGGTGGGATTATGCAGCCTGGAGGGAAGTGGCTTTGTTGTTCCACTCTCAGAAGTCACAGATCACGCAAGTTCTTGGTGAAAATGAAAGACTTGCTTGCTGCAAAGTGTTTGCCTTCGTCTGTGACTCCTTTGCAAACAGCAGGCTGGGTCCTGGGCAAACCTTTCTGGTGCACTGTGACTGGTGTGCAGCCTGAGTGAGGCTGAGCTTTCTCTTGCTTTGTTACCCAAGTGGAAATCTCTTGGTGTACCATTAAAGCCACTGATACTGGAATAGAGAACAGGAGTTGCTCTGGTCTTTCAGAGAAAGAGGAAGGGTGAAAAGGGGCTTTCAGAGTGGCTGGTGGGGTGTGCAGCAGATGAAAGGGGTGGCTGGTGGG